>JAVJIF010029299.1:0-66001 GCA_038442645.1 Agave tequilana | reverse complement strand
CGACATAGATCAAATGTGGACATGTGGCATGGAAACGTCTTTTGATCAAATAAGGTACAATTCTAATTAGTTTTCACTTTATGACTTCAAAAAGTCTATAACCTTATGACTCCAACGAGTCTATCTTTATGACCCAACGAGTCTGACTTTATGACTCCAACGAGTCTAACTGATAACAAACTCAAATGCGCAAATTAAACTAAAAAAACTATAAAAAGCAGTTATACTTTATTATCAGATGAACAAATATGTATAAAGTATACTTAAAAATAATGTTGTTACATAAAATTATCCACTCCAACTAAATCAAGATATCATCATGAGTAGTCATCCACACATGAGCAATATGCTCTAAGAAAACTTTAGGTGGTAGTCTTTTAGTGAGTGAATCTGTAATGTTAGGAATAATACTATTACTATCAACAGACACAATGTGATTGCGAACTTTATCCTTGATAACAATAAACATGATGTCGATATGTTTTGACTTTGTCGAACTCTTATCACTATTGCAGTAGAGCTCTATAGCTCTTATTGTCACAATTTAGCTGTAATGGCCTTTTGACTAAATCCACCATCTTCCTGTAATCAGGAAAATAAAACCTGAAATGGACTTCCTATTGTCGATACATCCAGCATAATCTGAATCTGTGTATCCGATCAGCTGCAACTGATCAGATTTTATGTAGTCTTCTGTAGATATCGCATTACCTTCTTAGCAGTCTTCCAGTGATCAATCTCAGGATTAATCAAGTATCTGCCAAGTTTTTTAACAGTATATGCTATATCTGGACAGGTAAAAACTTGAGCATACATCAAACATCCAACCATCGATGCATATGAAATTCTTTCATTTGCTCTTTCTATAGGTTTTTTTTGGGACAGTGGAGTAGACTCAACTTATCTTCCCTAGAGTAATTTTTCATGCCACATATATCTAGCACCTTATTGATATAGGCCTTTTGTGATAAACTTAATATTCCATGTGTCCTATCATGTTGAATCTGGATGTCTATCATAAAAGAAACGTCTCTAAAATCTTTCATCTCAAAATTCTTTGAGAGAAACTTTTGGTCTCAAGTAAAAGTGTCACATCGTTACTTGCTAGTAGAATATCATCTACATAAAGCACAAGAATATAAGTCTACTCTCTTTAAATTTATGGTAAACGCAATGATCATCTGCATTCTCTTTAAAACCAAAATCGGATATTATTTGATCAAATTTAAAATACCAATGACGGGTGCTTGCTTTAAACCATAATGAATTTTTTTGATTTGCAAATCAAATATTACGATCCTTTGACTTCAAAATTGTCTGGCTGCACCATATAAATTTCTTCTTTCAAAGTCACCACTAAAGAAGACAGTCTTAATATCCATTGTATAACTCCAGGTTGAAGTGGGTCACTGGTGCTATGATAATTCTAAAAGAATCCTTCATAAAAATGGAGAAAGTCTCCTTATAGTCAATGCCTTTTATTTGAGTGAATCCCTTTGCGACAAGATGTACCTTATATCTTTCGACATTGCCTTTCAAATTTCGCTTAGTTTTGAACACACGTTTACAACCAATTAGTTTCTTTCCTTTAGGCAACTCTGCTAAATCTCAAACATCATTATTCGTAATGGATTTTAAATCATCTTTCATGGCATTTAACCACAAAGGCTAACTTTGGACTCATTCAAGGATGTAGGGTCAACCTCTAGCCCTACATCAAACTCATGCTCTTGAAGATAAACTATATTTTCATTTGCAATGGCTGATCTCCTCTCCCTAGTTGATCTCTAAGGCACTTGTGGTTAAGAATTTTCAGGTTCTACCTCATCAGTAGGATCTACTTCATAATTAATTGTATATGTACTTTGTAAGAGTACAACTGTATTTTCATACTGAAGTGTAACAACTATTTTTCATTGATTTGCAAAGGGGGAAAACCTTATAAAAAAGAGTCGAGGAGCTAAATTATAAGTATTTTAAAAAGATTACAAGTAGATCTCCTCTTAGATTCTGGAGTGTGCCGATAGGAGTCTGGTCAGCGCGCGACCACTTTGTCCCTTTGACGATGCGATCGATAGAATTCCCGTCTCGCCTGGTTCGGGGAATCGGAGAACAGAAGGTTGGTAAAACCCTCTTGTTACTTCTCAAAACTGCCTTCACTTAGGAATTCCGTCTCGCCTGGTTCCGAAAATTCCTTGAGAGGAAGATCTTAGGGATCAGCACCCTGATTAGAGAAGTAATTCTCTGAATTCTCTGAATTCTTGGAAGCAAGAGAATAGATCGCTGTTTAGCCGCCTCTCTCTTTGCGCATGTTTGTGCCTCTTCTCGTGAAGTGTGTCGCCCTCTCCTTGTGCCTCTGGTGGGCTATTTATAGGGAGAGTAAGGGTATAATTGTCCTTGAAAATATAGAAACAGATTGAGTCAAATCTGTTCAAATCTGGAAAGTAGCCTTACTGCGAGGCTAGGATCAGCTTCTGCGAAATTAGAAGTAGCGGGTAGGTCGGTCTCCTGATCTGTTTTGATCCCTTTTCATATAATTGAAAGATCTCCCTTGATCCTCTTACTCGTTTTAGGAGAGTCAAGAGATTATGGCAGGAAGCTGCCAAATTTGATCTCAGATTTGATCTTGATTAGATTTGATCTTGAAGATTTGAACTCATCTGGAGATTCAATTGGTCAAAGGTTGACCATGATGGACCCGCAGCGGAGCTGCCGCATCGAGCTCGCAGCGGAGCTAGAAGAAGTATCTGGCAAAGTCAGAAGAAAGCTCTTCAGCGAGCTAGATAACATCTGTGGCGAAGCTACCGAACATCCTTCTGCGCGATTGCATGTGGCTTCAAGTGAAGCTAACTATCTGCGGAGCTAACTGAGCACTTCAGGCAAAGCTGTAAGTTAGCTTCCTGATGGAGCTTTGAACAGCTCCAAGGCGAAATTGGGCAATCTTAGCCTCTCAGGCGAGGCTATCCCTTTGGGCTCATGTGATGCTAAGTGTTAGCTAATAGCATCTTAGACCTGCTGAGGTCTATTCAAAGATAATCTGGGCTCACTGTCTGCTTCATTGGATCAGTAAAGTCCAATTTGCTGATTTGTCCTCGGAGATGGGTACAGAACTGGTCGTCAGCTTGTCTGTCACTTGTCTTTTATAAATGTCAACAAGTTTAGATATGTTCAGGCCAGTAAGAATCTTGTCTTTTTTAAAGTATCAACAAGACCCCCTTCAAAGTTTTCGAAAGTCTGCAATGACTCAGACTTCGAAATACTTTGAATTGCTTTGATCGGTGGTATGTAAAGTATGAACGTCGCCATGGTGGTTGAGTTCAGCTTCGCTTTTAATCCTGCTTTGGGATAGATTTGCCAAAGAATTGTGTAGATTCGCGATTCTGGTAGCTTCGCGTCTGGAAGGCTTCGCGTCTGGGTAGCTCTGTGTCCGAGCCTCCCGGAGTAGGTTCGCTTTGGAACGTCGTTCCTTTCCTGAGGCCAACTGCTTTCGGCCAGTTACGAGAAGGATTATGTCCTTTCCCGAAGTTGAAATAAATTCTCTTGCATTAACGAGGAAGATCATTCCCTCCCTGCGTATTTCCGAGGGACTATTCCCTTTCTCAAGGCTTAATAAATGCCTTTAATTCGCTCGCACTTCTATGCTTGAAGCAGCAGCGATCAGGCCATGAGGCCGATAAATAGGACACTTGAAGTCCTCTGCAGAAAGCAGTCTGTTCATGACTTCTCTTGATTGTCTAGAGAGAGATACTCAGATCTCTGAACTGGTGGGGGTACCCACTCTGGTCATTAACCGGCCAAGATTTGGTGAGTCTCGGTCATCCAGATACTTTACAAATGAACTAATACTTTAGGGAGTTATCTCCCTTAAATTACCTTTAACAACTGCCTTAGGGATCGTTTTTCCTTGTTCTTCATTTTGCATCTGATTGATCTGCAGAGAAGGGCTCCAGCCCAGCTTCCTAGCAAAGCTATCATTTTGACTTGATCAAAGAAAGATCACTGCATGCTTGCCTGTTAAGTTCGCCACATAGGCAAGAATTGGGACTTAGTCTCTTCAAGGTTGAGCCAACCTTGCCATATAGGTGGTGTTAAGACTGCGTCCCTCTGGATCAGTCTGGCTTAGAGGAGAGGCTAGAACTTGGCTTATGCTAAGCTAGCCCATCATCATTGTGCAAGCGAGGCTATCCTCTGCTTAACTGAAACTGAAATCCATCCTTAAATTGCAACTGAATCGAATATGAATTTTTTCGCCCCCAAAGGATTTGACTTAGCATTTCACTTTTGCAGCTTTTCCTTTGACTTACTGCTAACTTGTTTCCAGTTTGGGTTGCAGTGAGCTATGTTCGCCAGTCTTTTGTTTTGATGAAAGAGACCAGAAAGTTGCCTCTTGCTTTTTTAGTTGAAACTTTAATCCTAAGCAGGAGGAACAAACTGGGGCAGCTGATGGATGCTCCTAGAAGAGGTGGCAGTCGCTTATCCGAGATGATCCACTTCGAGGCGGGGTTGATAGTCGCTTACTCGAGATGATCCACTTCAGGAGAGCGGACGTCACCTGTAAGGTTTTGGATCCTTCTTTTGCCAATTTTCATCAAAGAAGATCCAGCCTTCTGTGGTAATCGGTCCTTCGCCAATTTTCATCAAAGACGATCTAGCTCCTTGATGGCAAAATCTGCCATTATGCGAAGGATTACGGTCTTGTGCAGGAGGAAGGCCTTTCGTGTCCAGTTGGTTTGGCTTGGAAGTAGATAATACCACTTGTATGCCTTTGGAGCAAATTATTCTGTTGTACGGAACACAACCTTGATGTAGTAGTATCAATGTACCCTCCCTTTTAAATCAATAAAAGTTCAGTTTCTGCTTATCTGCTTTGCTTCTCCTTTTTTTCGATTCGAGAACACTTGAAGTGGACGGGCTGAGCTAAACTTCATGCGAAGTTAAAGACAGGATCCCATCCGAATCAGGAACGAGCTTCCAGCAAAGCTAGCATGAATTTTCTGCGAAGCTCGGGCTATGCTTTTAGCGGAGCTAAGGCATGTTTTTCAGCGAAGGCTATTCATGCGTCGCGCTAAGTCAGCACTAGACTTATGGCGGAGTTAGCCCTTAATGTGGCTGAAGCAGCGCTTCTCGAGAAGGCGCTTTAGGCGCCGTTTCAAATTAATTTGAAACGACAGCCTATGCTCTTTTCGAGGCGTCGTTTAGGCAATCATCAGCCTATAAAAATCTGATCGGGGCTGAAAAGAGAAAATACTTTTCTTTGAATTTTCAGAGAACTTAAACTCGCTTAGTCCTCTTCTTCTTTATTCAAGAATTCAAGAGCCTCTTCAGTTCTTCAATGGCTCCAAGAGACGAGCAGGAAAAGAGGTCACAATCTCTACGATGGAGGGCCTTCTCCTCCTCCGGCCATCGAACGACCTATCGCCGGTAGGGATCTTTCCCTTTTGATCAGAGATTTTCATCTCTCTTTTAAAACCAATTTCTGGCTATCTTCTGATGTACCCAGAACGATCAATCATGATCTTGTGATCTTAGAGAGTTCCATTCCCTAAATTTTTCTTGATTTCTTGATTGGGAATCTTAAGAACCGAAGGGCTTCTTCTCCAAGCTTCTATGCGAAGCTATCCCTTAGGCGGTTCACATCCTATTGAATGATAGCATGCGAAGCTAACCTTTGGAGTGTAACTGAAAAGGACCTTAATGCCCTTAAAATAATCTTTAGGCAATAATACCCTTCTGACGAAGTTAGCCCTTGGGGCTTTGTCACATTCTGTTGTTCGAGGCCAAGTTTCCAGAGCGAAGCTAACACTTGGATATTTTCCTGCATCCTGCCTTCGTGTGGAATGCGGAGTTACGCTGTAGCTGCGAAGCTAAGCTTTCGTGCGAAGCTATCATTAGGCCAGCTTCGCTCGAAGAGCAAGGCTATGCCTTAACAAAAGTTATATTTTGTTTTAGCCTTTGTTTGGCTGATGAACTAATCATATTTTTTTCTTTGTTCTTGCAGTGCACTACACTCCTGGTCCTTTGAACAGTCTCTTTGGCACAGCCAGAGGGTTAGATGGCAATGTCAGCTTGCAATTTCAAGGGCAAGCTTCGCTGTTCAGCGAGTGAAGCTCTCCTACTCGGGATACACTTATTCATGGTGGGGATCAACGCACCATGAAGAGCATCTTAACTACTGCTCCCCTTGAAGATTCTGATCGTCGAATCTATCAGAAGCCCGGTTTCATGTTCGGAGATGCAGCGCCAGACCCTGATCGCCAGCTGCTAGCCGAAGAGGGGCAGTGGATTTTCAAATTAGATGGTGAGAAGTTCTATCTCCCGCCTAGCAAGCGACATTTTCCCTTATCCTTTCAATGCGTGACGAGGGCTCGGAAGATACAGTGGCAAGTGAGTCGGACTACTGAATCCGTTCACGTAGGGAAGTTGATAATTCCCTCACCCGGTTACACAAGAGTGGGGCCTTCTCACTGCATAATGGGTCTCCACCCTGAAAATGTACTGTCAGACATCCCAGTGGGAGAAAATCCTGCGGTGGCTCAGACCTTTGGGAATCAATTCTTTAAGATTCGTGACAACTATCCAGCCACTGATTTCAGGACTCCAGGGTGGATTCACCCTCTGAAGAAATGGTGGAGGGATTTGACTCTATATGTCCTTGCTCATTTTGAGGAGGATCTAGAGAGGTTGGGGCTTTATGAGGCCGTCAGGGCGACCTGTTATGGCATTCAGATGAGCGTAGCGAACTTCTATGCTATCTTTGAGTTATACTGCCCAGCTACAGGAACCTTCTTCACCCTTGTTGGCGAATTGGGTATGGCTCTATACGAGATGTGGGAAGTCTCTGCTCTGCCTTTGGGATCTCTCCCATATGAAGAATATTTCCCGTGCGAGGCGGAATTGGCACTTCTGGAGAAGCAGGAGCCCGCCTTCTTTGAGACCTATCAGGAGTTGATGTGCCACTTGTACATTTGCTCCAGCATGCATGGGAGCTATAAGGGAGCTTCATGCAGTTTGAAGAGCTGGGGAAACTATTTGTTCCCTGACATGGAGAATACTCCTGAAGCAGCTCATTGTGGAGTTGCTGATGAAGACATCTTTCGCTGGATGCAAGAGCATTCTCAAGGGGATCTAATTCTGGAAGAAGATGACGGCCCCTATGAGAAAGGCGATATTCTTCGGAGTTTCCATCACCAGACTCGTCGACCGACGTCTCGGAAGGCACTTCTGGCTGGTTTCTTGACAGTCTGGTTGAAGAGATGTGTGGTGCCATCTTCATCGGGCGATGTTATTCATCCCACTGTCTTGTTGCCTGCCGTTCGTCTAGTCCATGGTCATTCCCTTGGACTCCTTTCAGCCATGGTGCTGTATTCAAAGAGGCCTTCGCGCATTGACGAAGGCTTTCTGTAGGCCACCAACGACGAAGCGGGGAAAGGGACTATTTTACCCTGCGATGGACCAAACCCCAGAATAGGTCTGCCCTATACTTATTTGATGGTGTGGTTCGCCCTTCATTGTCCTTCCATGATCCAAGCAGGAGAGGAACCCCCAGAAGGTGTTGGAATGGCGCTTCTCCGTCGATTCGAGGGATGTTCATGGTTGAAGACTTACGTGGCAGCGGTTCGTAAGCTACTCTGCCGCCATGATATCTATAACCTTTTCCGCTGCTTCCCCTACATTCGCGATGCGGGCTATGGTGAAGAATTCAAGGATGTGGGAGAAGGGCAGACGTCATTGAGTCGGGGAATCTTTGAGTTGCTAGTTAGCATTCGGCCCTCACATTTGTTGTACAGGAGCGGGGACACTTGTTACTTGGAGCCCTATGTTTCAAGTCAGTTTGCCCATCAGTTTGGGTATGACCAACTGTATGTGGGTAACCCAAACAGTAGTTTGGCCTTCATGGGGAGCCTCATTGATGGAGCTCGTGCCTGGCGGCTCTTCATTGCTGGCCGTACCGACGAAGCACGGCTGTGCATGCCGCTAAGAACTCTGAACCTTCTGATGACCCTGGGATTCTGCCAGTGGATAGGACCTCAAACTCCACACCCACCAGATTTTCTATTAATTCTTCTGGTGTGAAGTTAATTTCTCAGCGGCTGAAGCGAAAGGTCTCTGAAAAAAATGAGGGTAAAAGGGTCTGCATCCCAGGCCTCGGGGAATTCATTGCCATTGATGACAGCAAAGCCTCAGATGCAGGAAGTCCTCACTTCGAGGCGGATACAGGTGCTGAGACTCCAACAGCAGCTTCTGGCAGGGTAGGCACGGCCCTCGTAGAACAGGTCGACGTTGAAGAAGTGGAGGAAGAAGATCCCGACGTCCACTTTAAACAAAAACGGGAGGGTGGATCTCATAAGTAAGGGTAGTAAAGAAGCCTCGTCGCTACACTCCTACGGTTGTTACAGAGGGTGAATTATCTGCAGCGCCTTCTCCTCCTGCCCCATTAGCAACTAAATTGTTGGTTCCTAAACGATTACTGGTAAAGCCGCTCCGGACCCGGGTAAAATCAGCTTCGCTCTTGTAATATACTTCTTATGTGTTCCAGAAAGCTCATTATTTACTTTATGATTCAGGAACTGAGGCGACGAAAAGCCCGAGATCTGAAGCTGTCGGAGAACAAGGGGAGCATTATGATCCCTTGTTTACTTACAAGGAGGGCGATGAGGCTGGCTATTTCGCCGTCTCAGAAGAGTCCAGGGATGATGCGGCTGATGTAGGTCCTTCGGGCGCTGGGACTTCGAAAGGGAGTCCTGAAACTTCTAGCTCCTTTGGGTGGACCATGGAGGGTTCGGCAAGTGAAGGTGGGCTGGCCATTCGTGTTGATTCCGCTAAAGATTTTTCAATGGAGCCCGCAAGGACTGATGCAGCCGTCAAGACGATTGAGGCGACATCATCTTTTGTATTATTTGACCTTTTAACTCTTGCAATTTGTTATGCCTTGCCTAAACAAAGTCTTGTTGTAGGTGTTCCGCCTCTGGGTGCATCAACTTCAAGAGAGCCAACCAACATTCCTGAGGGAACCAGGGGTGAAGTACTTCGACCGCATTGGATGCTACTGACTTGGATGCTTTGTATGGCGACCTGCCCTTTTATCAGCCTGAACCGGCTAGAGGAACTGAAATTGAGGGGACGGTAGTCATAGAACCAATCTCACTTCCAATTATATCGGTGAGTGAGATGCCATTGGTTTCACCAGCGTCGCCTATCTTGCCAGGCGCAGAGCTGAGGGTGATTACCAGTCCTTCTTCTCCCAACACTGGTGGTTGAGCCTGCTCTCCCAGAAATAGTCACTAGTCCGACCTCGGTTGTGGCTAGTGTACTAGTTTCAATGAGGACTCCTCCAAAATCACTGACGACCTCTCATGTTGCTGCAGCCAGTGCTTCTATTATTCCTTCCACGGTAGTGTCAATAAAGCCGGCGGAAACTCTGTCTTCAGAGGCTGCTCGTCTGCCAGGAGTGATTGAGGCCGAGAATGAATTTGTGGCTGAGCTAGTTGATAGCTTTTATAAGAGCTTGAAGCGATCCATTGTTTTGATCTTGAAAGGCTCGACTACCTCATTTTCTGCTTTAAAGGTGGTCCTCTCCCGAAGCATTGACAGTATTCGAGACTTTGAAGGGGATGACCAGGCCGCTGCATTGGAACTTCTGGTGGACCAGCTTGAGAGGGATGTAGACGAATGGCGTCATCTTAACCATTCGGACCTGGAGTCTTCGGTTAACGAGCAGCTTGCGCACCTTATTGCTCAAATGCATGAAGCTCATCTTGCCGCTAAGGAAGCTGCTAAGGCCATTTCTTCTGATTTGAAATCCTTGAAGACAAGGAAAGTAGAGCTCGGGGATACCATAGACGCTTCTAGCAGTGCTCTTCTTGACGCTGAGGGCAAAATTGAAAAGGCTAAGGAGATGATCAGGAAGGCTAATCTTCTTTTATCCAAGGCTGAACCATTGCGTTTTGAAGAGACTACCCGACTTGAGCAACTTAAGGCTCAGAGTGACGAACTCTTGCGACAAGAGCTAACTCAGAGGGCAACCTTGGTTGAAGTTGAAACTCGCTTAGCCCAAACAGCGAGCTTTAATGAGGCCGAGTTGAGGTCGTAGGTCTTGTCAGGGTTGCTGATGATAGGAAGACAAGACTGGCCATTTTTGAAGGACGGATTAAATCTTATGAAGCACCATCATAGCTTGTAATATGTGCCTTCATGTATCCCTCTTTTTAGAATCAATGAAAAGTGATTTTATTTTGACTCCCCTGTTGTATTTTCGACTTGTTTTATCCTTTGAATTGTCGCTTTCAAGTTGTATTACAGCCATTTGAGAAAATATTCCTTACTGGACTGAATAATGAGACTTGGCTATCTGCCGGTTCAGAGGTCGTAATGACGTAACCGATTGAGAAGCCGCCAAGCTCAAAGTAGTCCTTGTCGAATTTGTTGGCCCAAAGGCCATTAGCCCTATATCTTGATGGATATTTTGATGATAACAAACCATATCTAGTTATATATTTAACAAGTTTTGTTTAAAAGAATTTCAGGTTAAATAGGTTGATTTGACGGCTCCACAATCAAGACTCACAAGTTTGGAGTTCGCCAAAAGATTTGCATTCCCAAGCCAAGCACAATAGGAAGCTTCGGAATCAAGATCTTAAAGAAAAGACCAAGTCAAGATCAAGACTATGAAGAAATTCTAAGATTTGTAATTTTATCTTTATTTTAGATATTTTGTCAAAACCTAGATGTTAGAAGTAGAGTTATGGGATTACCACCTACACACACATTTTATTTTGGTTCATGACTTCAAAAAGGATTTTTAATTTCTATTTAGAGTTAACATGTTTAGATTAAGTTTTTGGAAAATAGTTTAAGTTTTTTTTTTTTGGAAAAACATTTATTTGGAAAAACATGTTTTATCAAAGAAGTTTTTATAAAAATGTTTCAAACTTGTTAGAGTAGTGACATAGGCTCACACTCTAAGTTTTACAAGATACAAAAACTTCAAATCCAAAATCTATTCCAAAACCCCAACTTTCAGGTTTCTGGAAGTTCTGATTTTTCAGAACTGACAGAAACAGGTCGACCGTCCCGGTCGATCGATGCGCACAATCTGTGCATGTGCGTGTCAGTCGACCGCCCCGGTCGACCGATAACTGTGCAGTGCTCTCGGGTGGATTGGGTCGACCGGGCGGTCGACCGCTGATCCCCAACGGTCAGATTTTTGACCGTTGGCGGTCGACCGCCGGTCGACCGACTACTGTCAGATTTTCTGACAGACTCCAACAGCTATATTTTCTGACTGTTTTTCTTTTGGGATTTAATCCCAACGAATCTCTGAAGCTGTTTTTGACCCCTATATATAGGAGGTCACTTCAACATGATACAAAAATAATCAAGAACATTTTTACAAGAGATTTTCAAAAGATTTACAAGTTTTCAAAAGGCTTTCATTTAGAAAAGTTTTTCTCTCCAAAAGCCCTAAATTTCTAGACACCCATTTGAAGTCTTTACCTCTACTTCTCTCTAGCTTTTGCACTACACAATCACATAATTCCTCATCTACATATTGGTTCTAGGATTGTGCAAGTGAGCGAATTTTTGATCAAGTGTGATCATTTTCTTATTGAGTGAAGTTGTAGAGGCATCGGCCTCAAGCGAGCTAGTGTGCTCCGGGTGGTGTTGCGGCATCACGAGAGATAGGACAAGTGTGTCCTTGTATTGGTGATCCAGTGGGATCTTCGATAGTGGAAAATCCTTCAAGTGTGAAGGCGGGGACGTAGAGCGTGGCTCGAACCTCGAAAACATATCTGCGTGTTTGCGTTTGCTCAAATCTCTCTAAACTCTAAACTCCTTAATTCTTGCACTATTGATTGCTTCTTTTATTGCAAGTCTTTTATTTGAGCTAATTGTGATAGTTGATTTTTAAATTCCGCATTTGTGCCATTTACATATAGCCATCACCTATTCACCCCCCCTCTAGGTGATTTCAATTGGTATCAGAGCCTAACCCTAGTATTTGGTTTAACCACCTTAGGGAGATCCTTGTTATTGGCTATACTATTTGTTGCATTCTTCATATTTTGTGCATTCTACTATTCATCTATGGCCTCACTTGATTTTTCTAGCATCAAGTCCCCACCTATATTTGATGGCTTGAACTTCCCTATTTGGAAGGTCAAGATGAACCTCTTCCTTAAGTCCCTAGGAGTTAGGGTAACTAGGGCCATAACTAAAGAATTTATAGAACCTCTCACCGATGAGAGATCATGGTCCGAGGACACTACAAAGGACTATGAGGCTAATGCTAGGGCTCAATATGCTTTAACCCAAGCCCTTAATGAAGATGACCTCTCACGCATTATTAACTGTAAATCTGCATATGAAGTATGGAATGTGTTAATTGTGATTCATGAGGGAACGTCACAAGTCAAGAGATCCAAGATTAACTTGCTTCGTTCTCAATATGAGAACTTTTATATGCTTGAAAGTGAGAGTATTGATGACATGCTCACTCGTTTCACCAAGATCACTAATGCTTTATCTTCTTTAGGTGACACGATCGACAATGACCAAAAGATTCGCAAGGTCATTAGAGCTCTTCCCAAAGCTTGGGAAGTCAAGGCAACTACTCTCAAAGAGCTTAACGATCGGGAGGAGATGGACTTCTCCGGCTTCATCGGTAATCTCAAAACCCATGAGATGGAGATGAAGGTAAGAGAAGAAAGGGAGGCAGCCAAGAAGAAAACAATCGCCTTCAAAGCCACTCCAACCACTATTGAAGAGGACGACTCATCGGAGGATTGCGATGAGGACTTTGCCATGCTTATCCGGAAGGTAGGCAAAATATTTTACAGGAAAGGAAGGCAAAGCAACTTCCGAAGAGGGAAACCCCAAGGAAGGTTTGAAAAGAAGAGAGAAGAACCAGGTCCTTACTTCTATTGCAAAAAGATCGGACATCTCATAGCGGATTGCCCCGCTCTCCAAGCTACTACCTCCAAGCATGTACCAAGGAAGAAGAAGGCTATGGTAGCCACATGGGATGATACGGAGTCAGAATCCGAAGAGGAGCACGACGCCGCTCATATGTGCTTCATGGCACAAGGTGAGGATGCTTCTAAGGTAACACTTGATAACACTTTAGAAGATGATGATCTTACAATGGATGAACTTGCACATTTTTTCGAAGAGTTACAACATAGATATGAGATTTCACAATCTCATAATAAAAAATTGAAAAAGGAAAATGATATTTTAAAGAACAAACTTGATACTTGTCTTAGTGAGAAGAATGTTTTATCTATTGCTTTTGAAAAATTGAAAAATGACTTTGAAAAATATAAATTGGCTAATAAAGGAAAAACCCCATGGTTTCTTGTAATAAAAATGTATTTGTAGAGATTCAAAAACGGGTTGAAGTGTTAGACTCTACTCTTAAAATTTATGCTTTTGATTTAAAGAAAATTGCATCTAGGTTTCCTAAGGAGTAACCCAAGGGAAACACACTCACCATGCTCATGCACGGAAACATGCACACACACATAAACATGCATACATGTATGGTAGTGTAGAATTTACATTTGCACGCATTGTGGCCGCAAAGGCCATTTAGAAAAGTTTTGTTTTGCTAAAAATAATGTGCATAATAAATTTGTTTGGGTTCGTCCCGGTGCTAACCCAAAAGGATCCAAAAGATATGGGTACCAAAAGACCCACCAATTTTAGATGAAACAGGTGGATCTTCTTCCTCCAAGACTTAGGGGGAAACGGTACCCGGGTGGTGATGCAACTAAAGCTCAAAGAACACATCGCGTTTGCATCGCTATCTTGGAGGCACCTATTTTGGAGATTGCCCTTGCTTAGTAACCTCTCCATTTAAAAGTTTTTAATTTTGGTAATATATATATACACATGTATAGGAGTGTTAGTTACTTTTATGCTTCATTGATATATCTTTGTGTAAACTTACATTTCTATCATGTTTGTGTATATGCCATGTCTTAATATCTTTTATACCATGTCCATTGTATGTCCACATATCTAGCTTTGATGATATATCTATATTAATTGTATTTTCAAAACTAAGAAATAACTTTTGTAAAATTTCATATTTGAACAAATATCTTAGAGATGGCAATTGCGCACCTCAACTCATTCAAGAGGAATCAAGAGGATGAAGTTCAGAACCCGTCACCGGGTATTCGGCTTCAACATCTCTATAAAAAAAAAAACTTTGCTTTTGTATGAAAATTAAATAAAATGTCTTGTATGTAACTTTGGTTGATAAGTTAACTTAATAAAGATTAAAACATGCTGTTTGTATAATTATATCATCCTTGTATTTAATTAAAATTTTATTTTAAATTTTTCCTTCTGGCCGATGCTGCAGAACTGAATTTCAGGCAAAGATGGTCGACCGACTCTAGGTCACGGTTGACCGACTTCGCTTGAAATAAATTGAATTTATTTCTGTTCTGGTAACGGTCGACCGACCTTAGATCCGGTCGACCGCTGCAAGACTGCAGAGCTCTCGGGATTCTTGGGTCGACCGACCGGTCGACCGCTCTGAGATTACAGAGCTCTCGGGTTTTATCGGTCGACCGACCGGTCGACCGTTCATCGTATTCAGCCCTAAAACTGCTATTTATTTGACTTTTTCTCTCTCTCTCACACTCTCACAACCGACGAACCCATCTCCCCTCCTCTCCAAATTTTTCCTATCTCTCTAATCTCTCAATCTTTTTCAAATTCCTTCCAAACCCACTTCTAATTCCATCTACTAGTGCTGGATCTTCAATTTCAGGTCTTCCCATCCGCAGAATTCGAAGAATTTCAGGTTTTCTCTGATTAGGGTTTTGTTCTTCATCTTTCAGGTAAAAATTTGTTTTTTTCTACTGTTCATAATATCTAGCTTTAGGATTATCTTCTATTTGTCAAAATTTTAGGTTTCTAAGCTCTCTAGATCAAGCCCTAACTTATTTGACCTAAAATCATATTTTTCCTTCAAAAACATGTCTACATCTAAAAGGACTAGGACTGAGAAAGGCAAATCAGTAGCTCATACTTCTTCCCACACTCCAAAACCTAAAAGAACTTTCATAAATGAGGATGCTGAAAATCGTTTTATCAATCTTTCCAAGAGGAACATCATTTCAGGGAGATATGTAGTAATTCAAGACTTTGAACATCTTGATATCCCCCGCATTTTGCAGAACAACTCCTTAAACAAGTTCTTAACCATTAAAGAACAAGTTTATACATCCCTCATGCCTTATTTCTATGCCAATTATTCTTTTGATGGAAACTGTATCTTCACTAGAGTCCTAGGCAGGGACATTGACCTAAGCATTGGTCAGTTCGCTGATATCCTACATCTCTCCCCTGGTGGAGCTGATGTATATTCATCTGACCTTCATGATTTTGGATTTCCGGACGGTGAGTCTGCACTCACCGCATCCACCTTGATTCACGGGGATGACAACCCCGGCTTGGTCAGGAACGAAGTTGTGAACAGGTTCACTCTCACTTCCCAAGTCCTAGCCAAGATTATTTTTTATAACATTGTCCCTAAATCTGGTGAATATAGCCATGCTAGGGGTCCTGTGCCTTTGATTATCTATTGCTTTTTGCGAGGCATTAAGATCAATATTCCCCGTCTCATTGCTTCCCACATGGCATCCGACCAGATTCGCATGTCCGGTAGGGGTTTACCCTATGGCATGCTTATCACCCGTCTTCTCAAAACTCTAGGGTTCGATCTTTCTTCTGAGACTTCTAATGATCCTCAAATAGACATTGACGGCATTCTCCTGAAGAGGATGGAAGCCCAGTTGCGTCGTCACGCTCCTGAGCAACCTCCTGTTCCTCCTGCTGCTCTAGGATCTTCCTCGGCCTCAGGGACATCATCTGCTTCTGCCCCTGTTTTACCTCCAGACCTTCAGGCTCTTCATCTCCTCAGAGGTACGCTCTCAATTCGAGGCACACCAGGCCTGGATTGAGCAGCATGATGCAGCGCTTCGTGCAGAGATGGACGCACGATTCCAGCGCGAGGCAGATTCTCGTGCGGAGATGGACTCGCAGATACGAGGAATTCGTAACGATATGTCCTATTTTGCTGACTCCATGAGATTCATGGATACGCAATTTGAGGCACTCTTTACAAAATTCGACATGTTTATTCCTGATCCCACTTCCATTGCTCGTCCCCTTCCCTCCACCGGTCCTCCATTTCCTACCAGAGCTCCTTCTTCTGTTCCCCCACCTCGGCCAAAGGTGATCGGCGTTGATCCAGAGGAGGCAGCTTCTGTGGAGAGCTCATCAGAGGACGGCGAAGATGATGGCGACGATGAGGGCGACGATGCTGGCCGTGCCAAGTGATGAGAGTGACCTCCCCTTTATTTTGATGATGTCAAAAAGGGGGAGAGTTATTTGTTGAGAGACACTTTTTGATGTACTTGACTTATATTTCCTTTTGATGTACTTGACTTATATTTTGTGATTGGACATGTATTTGGTGTGGACATCTACTTGTTTATGTTATCATGTGTATTATCACTTTCTTTTATAAACATGTGTTTTCATTTCTTTTATTTCATGAGAATTTGTTGGCATGGACATGTGTATTATCACTAGATTGTTATCATTTGCAACATTTATCTATGCCTGAGTATGTTTTCTAGTATATGCATGTGTTGAGGGGGAGCTTCACTTGAAGTCTCCACCCAAAATATTTGAGATAACTAAATATGTTTTGTCATCATCAAAAAGGGGGAGATTGTTGGCCCAAAGGCCATTAGCCCTATATCTTGATGGATATTTTGATGATAACAAACCATATCTAGTTATATATTTAACAAGTTTTGTTTAAAAGAATTTCAGGTTAAATAGGTTGATTTGACAGCTCCACAATCAAGACTCACAAGTTTGGAGTTCGCCAAAAGATTTGCATTCCCAAGCCAAGCACAATAGGAAGCTTCGGAATCAAGATCTTAAAGAAAAGACCAAGTCAAGATCAAGACTATGAAGAAATTCCAAGATTTGTAATTTTATCTTTATTTTAGATATTTTGTCAAAACCTAGATGTTAGAAGTAGAGTTATGGGATTACCACCTACACACACATTTTATTTTGGTTCATGACTTCAAAAAGGATTTTTAATTTCTATTTAGAGTTAACATGTTTAGATTAAGTTTTTGGAAAATAGTTTAAGTTTTTTTTTGGAAAAACATTTATTTGGAAAAACATGTTTTATCAAAGAAGTTTTTATAAAATGTTTCAAACTTGTTAGAGTAGTGACATAGGCTCACACTCTAAGTTTTACAAGATACAAAAACTTCAAATCCAAAATCTATTCCAAAACCCCAACTTTCAGGTTTCTGGAAGTTCTGATTTTTCAGAACTGACAGAAACTGGTCGACCATCCCGGTCGACCGATGCGCACAATCTGTGCATGTGCGTGTTAGTCGACCGCCCCGGTCGACCGATAACTGTGCAGTGCTCTCGGGTGGATTGGGTCGACCGGGCGGTCGACCGCTGATACCCAACGGTCGGATTTTTGACCGTTGGCGGTCGACCGGCCGGTCGACCGACTACTGTCAGATTTTCTGACAGACTCCAACAGCTATATTTTCTGACTGTTTTTCTTTTGGGATTTAATCCCAACGAATCTCTGAAGCTGTTTTTGACCCCTATATATAGGAGGTCACTTCAACATGATACAAAAATAATCAAGAACATTTTTACAAGAGATTTTCAAAAGATTTACAAGTTTTCAAAAGGCTTTCATTTAGAAAAGTTTTTCTCTCAAAAGCCCTAAATTTCTAGACACCCATTTGAAGTCTTTACCTCTACTTCTCTCTAGCTTTTGCACTACACAATCCCATAATTCCTCATCTACATATTGGTTCTAGGATTGTACAAGTGAGCGAATTTTTGATCAAGTGTGATCATTTTCTTATTAAGTGAAGTTGTAGAGGCATCAGCCTCAAGCGAGCTAGTGTGCTCCGGGTGGTGTTGCGGCATCACGAGAGATAGGACAAGTGTGTCCTTGTATTGGTGATCCAGTGGGATCTTCGATAGTGAAAATCCTTCAAGTGTGAAGGCGGGGACGTAGAGCGTGGCTCGAACCTCGGAAACATATCTGCGTGTTTGCGTTTGCTCAAATCTCTCTAAACTCTAAACTCCTTAATTCTTGCACTATTGATTGCTTCTTTTATTACAAGTCTTTTATTTGAGCTAATTGTGATAGTTGATTTTTAAATTCCGCATTTGTGCCATTTACATATAGCCATCACCTATTCACCCCCCTCTAGGTGATTTCAGAATTGAAAGATGAGACTTGGCTATCTGCCGATTCAGAGGTCGCAATGACATAACCGATTGAGAAGCCACCAAGCTCAAAGTAGTAGTTCTTGTCAAACTGAAAGATGAGACTTGGCTATCTGCCAGTTCAGAGGTCGCAATGACGTAACCGATTGAGAAGCCACCAAGATCGAAGTAGTCCTTGTCGGACTGAAAGATAAGACTTGGCTATCTGTCGATTCAGAGGTCGCAATGACATAACCGATTGAGAAGCCACAAAGCTCAAAGTAGTAGTTCTTGTCGAACTGAAAGATGAGACTTGGCTATCTGCCAGTTCAGAGGTCATAATGACGTAACCGATTGAGAAGCCACCAAGCTCGAAGTAGTCCTTGTCGGACTGAAAGATGAGACTTGACTATCTGCCGGTTCAGAGGTCGCAATGACATAACCGATTGAGAAGCCACCAAACTCAAAATTCTGTCAAACGAGAAAATTACTGTCATAGGTTTAATGTTAACGTAACAGTGGAATGGATGCCAGAGGTGTAGTGTTAAACATAGCATGAAAAGGTCTCGTTCTCACGGGAAGAAACGAGGAAATCACTGTCATAGGTTTAGTGTTAACGTAACAGCGAAATGGATGCCAGAGGTTATACTATTAAACATAGTATGAAAGAGTCTCGTTCTCGCAGGGAGAAACGAGAAATCGCTGTCATAGGTTTAGTGTTAACATAACAGCAAAATGGATGCCAGAGGTTATACTGTTAAACATAGTATGAAAGGGTCTCGTTCTCGCAGGGAGAAACGAGAAAATCACTGTCATAGGTTTAGTGTTAATGTAACAGCGAAATGGATGCCAGAGGTTATACTGTTAAACATAGCATAAAAGGGTCTCGTTCTCGCAGGGAGAAACGAGGAAATCATTGTCATAGGTTTAGTGTTAACGTAACAGCGAAATGGATGCCAGAGGTTATACTATTAAACATAGCATAAAAGGGTCTCGTTCTCGCAGGGAGAAATGAGGAAATCACTGTCATAGGTTTAGTGTTAATGTAACAGCGAAATGGATGCCAGAGCTTATAATGTTAAACATAGCATGAAAGGGTCTCGTTCTCGCAGGGAGAAATGAGGAAATCACTGTTATAGGTTTAGTGTTAACGTAACAGCGAAATGGATGGAAAGATCTGTATATGTGGTCTTACCATTCCCTGGATGAGAATTGGTAAGCGATTTTGGAGAGGGAATCAAATGGGAACAGGTCCCTTAGGATTTTTAGCAAATCCTCAGCTGTCAACGGGTTTGATATGCCTTTACCAACTACCGTTTGAGTCGGGCTAGCCATGCTATTCCCCTCAGCATGATGAGTTGTCGAGGACTTATGTTGGGCTTAAAGGCCAACATTTTCCTCTATCCTTAACCGTTAAAGGTGTTGGATCATGTGGTTAGTGCATGTATAACCTTGATTCTTCTTTGAGATAACTAGTGTATGACCAGGTTCCTACTGGTTTATGGTTGTATGATCTCGTTTGGAGGAAGAGAGAGGCGCTCTTTCTGGGTACCTTGGATTTGAAGGTCTTAATCAGAGGTGTAATGTTAACTTGATCATAAGAAGGTCCTTAATCAAGGATAATACTTCTTTAAGAACTTACCATTGATCGGCATCATGAGTAAATCACCCTCTGAAGTCATGAGGTGATATGCTCCGTTTGAATAGATTGTTTCTATTACAAACGGTCCTTCCCATTTAGGCTGAAATTTGCCTTTGGTTTTGCGAGTCATGATCATTGGTCATCTGACGGCTAAAACCAAATCTCCTTTCTGGAAGACTCTTTTTTTGACCTTCTTATTGAAGGCTTTTGAGATTCGAGCTAGATACAACTCGATGTGTTGCTGAGCTTGTAGTTGCTTCTCATCTAGGGCTTCAAACTCTTGAAGACACAACCGATCATTGTCCTCTGATGTGATCTTAGTGCTCAGAGCAACTCGTAATGACGACATCTGAATTTTCAATAGTATGATTGCTTCACACCCGTACACTAAGGAAAAAGGCGTATTGCCTGTCGGGGTCCGAACTGTGATTTGGTAGGCCCAAAGACATTCACCAAGCTTTTCGTCCCAATCTTGCTTATTCGAGGAGACGAACTTTTTAAGTAACTTGATGATCGTTTTGTTGAATGCTTCTACCAAGTCATTAGCGGCGGGATTATAGGCAGTTGAAGCGACATTCTGAATTCGGTATTTATCGCAGAATCGATAGAATACCTGGCTTATGAACTGGGGACCGTTATCATGGATGATCCGCTTAGGGACACCAAATCGATGGATGACATGGTGTTTGATGAAATTGACCACGTTGGAAGTTTTGACTTCAACCAGTGGTATAACTTCTGCCCACTTTGAAAAGTAATCGGTTATTGCCAGGATAAACTGGTGTCCTTTTGTCGAAGAGGAGCTGATTGGCCCTACGACATCGATTCTCCATGCTTCAAATGGCCATGAAGCAACAGTTGGGTGGAGCAACTTTGGGGGCTGGTTATGAAGTCCGCATGAATTTGGCATGCTTTACACCTTCGTGCATATTGGATGGCATCGGCTATCATAGTTGGCCAATAATATCCAAACCTATGTAATCTGTCTTTAAGTTTTGGACCTGGCTAATGAGCTCCGCATATGCCGTCGTGTGCTTCTTTAAGCACTTGTTGTGCCTCTGAATTAGAAAGGCAACGGTGGAGGACACCGTCATATGAACGACGGTAAAGTGTCTTCAGAGTTGGATAATAGTAAAAACGGAGAGACCTTCGTCTGATAGATGCCGCTTCTTTAGAATTGTCTGGCAGCAGACCATGCAAAGCATAGTCGATGAGAGGAAATCGCCAATCTCTCGGCTCAAGATCCGTCGAGATATTATAGACCTCTCTGGTTCTTAACATATATTTAGAGCAGACAAGGTGTCGAGTCGCCACTGTAAGGTGATACTCGGTGTCGACTGGCAGGGCTAGTTTGTTGCTAATGCAGCAAGAGCATCCGCCTTAGTAGTCTGAGATCGAGATACGTGGCCGATGTAAAAGCCATCAAACAGATTAGTCAATTCGATGACTGTGTGATAAAAGGCACCAAATCCTCGTGACGGACCTCATATTCGCCTTTAACCTGATTGACAATCAGGTTTGAATCGCCGTAAGCTTCATGTAGCGTACCCCCATTCCGTGGGCGAGCTGAAGACCAATGAGTAGAGCATTATATTCCGCTACATTGTTGGAGCATGATTCCATCAGAGAGAATGCTCTAGGAAGGACGTGATTTTACGGGGAGATAAACACAACCCCCATGCCGGCAATGATCCTACCTTTAGGGCCTATTCGTGATGCTCCATCGAAGAACATCTGCCAAACTTCATCCTCTGAGGTTACATTAGACTCGAAGACTTCATCTGAAATATCTTCATGAGGTTTTGAGTGTTTCAGAACTGGATGAACAGTCAAGAACTCTGCAAGTACCTGGCCTTTAACCGCCTTTTGAGGGATAAAGATCATGTCGTATTGAGACAAAAGAAGCGCTCATTTAGCTAATCTTGAATTCAATGATCCTGGCTTCGTCATAAGAAGACTCAAAGGATTCACTCTGGAGATGACATGTATGGTTTGGCCGACCAAATAATGTCATGTCTTCTGAATGGCAAAGAGAAGAGCTAAGCACTCCTTCTCAATAGGATTATAGCGAGATTACTGTAGTTGAGGAGGATGGCCATAACTGTACGGTATTGCAACCCTAGATCTGGTGTTTTGGAAGACACCTTCTTCATGTACCAAGACTTCGCCCAAGCCTGGGCTATAATCTGGATCTGGAGAACTGGAGGGAGCAGCATGCGATGCTCGTCTGTCCTTATGTGGCTCTCGTCCCCTTCCGATCATATTAACGGATGTAGAGGAAAGATCTCGTGATATGCTCCTTTTGTAATGTTTCACCGGAGCTTGCACCGACAGTCGATCAAAAACTGATCGTCGGTCTGGAGGAGTGGCGGGGATCAGTCCTAGTCGGCAATAGACTGAATGGACTCTCACCAACTGACATCCCACTTGTTGACAACAGGAGGGAGAGTTTGGAAAGATTCTGACTTTTTCTTGCTTGTCAAGAATTCCCGCAAGTCGGACCCAGTTAGGCCCAAACAATCTAGCGCAGAGGCTCTGTTGGATCGCGCATGGGACGATGTCCTGCTCCTTTTATCACCGCAGAGGGGATTAGCACTGAATAGTGCTTCAGCTCTAGCTTCGCGGCTAAGAACCTTGGGAATACCCTTGGATGTTGAAGCTGCATATGCACCATAGTTAACACTTAGGGACGATCCCTTAGCTCCGCTACAAAGCACGAGCTTAGCGCTTGATAGACTGGGGAGTGGAGCACGCTGTGGTGCTTTATCCGTTATGCTTCTACGAAGGCGATTAGCCTTAGATAGTGCTTTCGCTCTTAATTCGCAGCTAAAAGCTTTGGAAATGCCCTTGAGCGCTGAAGCTGCATAAGCAACGCTATCAGCACTTAGGGACAATCCCTTAGCTTCGCTGCGAAGAGCGGGCTTAGTGCTTGAAGAATTGGGGAACGAAGCACTCTGTGGTGCTTTGGTTCCAGCTTCGCGGCTATGAGCATGATGCGTATCCTGTGATACAGTAGCTTCGCTCATGAGAATGAGGCTAGCGCGAGGCGTTACCGCTCTGGAATTGGACGAAGGAATGGTCGCCGTTGTGACTTCACGGCTAGCAGCCTTGTTGGAGCAGGCAGGCATCTTGCCTTTTTCTTCGCGAGAGAGACGCACTTGTGGCGCAGCTACGCCTGAGGCTTTATACAGAGTGCTCTGCTTTGGCCTCCACATCTGCTTTGACAAGGGAGACATAGGTTTACAGGGAACCTGACCAGCCACACGCGAGGCTGAGGGGTGTCGACAGAATTCTGCTTCTGGTTTCTGTTCTGAGGCCTTGGCCATAGAGACCTTTCTATGCTTTCGTGCTTGAAGCATTAGACCACCCCCAGGGAGGACTACTTTAAAGTTTTCTTGGTCGAAGTGAATGACCAGGTTCTCGAAAGTGATAGGCTTGCACTGCAGGCCTGCTTCCTTGTTGCGCCAGAGGACCACAGTAGGCTCGCAGAGAGCCTCATCTGTCTCCGCAGAGACTTACTTTGAAGATTTAATCAGAGGGGCTCTGACTGAACTGGCTTTCCTGAATTCATAGATAGACCCGAAGGTCTGTTTGTCGCATTGTGACACTTGATTCTCAGTAGTGGAGAAATTGTTCTCCAGCGGAGTCACCATCTTGTTTTTCATTGATTTGCAAAGGGGAAAAACTTACAAAAAAGGGTCGAGGAGCTAAATTACAAGTATTCTAAAAAGATTACAAGTAGATCTCCTCTGAGATTCTAGAGAAGTGTGTCGATAGGAGTCTGGTCAGCGCGCGACCACTTTGTCCCTTTGACGATGCGATCGATAGGATTCCCGTCTCGCATGGTTCGGGGAATCGGAGAACAGAAGGTTGGTAGAACCCTCTTGTTACTTCTCAAAATCGCCTTGATTTAGGAATTCCTTCTCGCCTAGTTCCTGAGATTCCTTGAGAGAAAGATCTTAGAGTATCAGCACCCTGATTAGAGAAGCAATTCTCTGAATTCTCTGAATTCTTGGAAGCAAGAGAATAGATCTCTGTTTAGCCGCCTCTCTCTTTGCGCGTGTTTGTGCCTCTTCTCGTGGAGCGTGCCGCCCTCTCCTTGTGCCTCTGGTAGGCTATTTATAGGGAGAGCAAGGGTATAATTGTCCCTTGAAAATATGAAAACAGATTGAGTCAAATCTGTTCAAATCTAGAAAGTAGCCTTGCTGCTAGGCTAGGATCAGCTTCCGCGAAGCTAGAAGTAGCAGGTAGGTCGGTCTCCTGATCTGTTTTGATCCTTTCCATATAACGAAAGATCTCACTTGATCCTCTTACTCGTTTTAAGAGAGTCAAGAGATTATGGTAGGCAGCTGCCAAATTTGATCTCAGATTTGATCTTGAAGATTTGATCTCATTTGGAGATTCAATTGGTCAAAGATTGATCATGACGGACCCGCAGCGGAGCTGTCGCATCGAGCTCGCAGTGGTGCTGAAAAAAGTATCTGACGAAGTCAGAAGAAAGCTCTTCAGAGAAGCTAGATAACATCTGTGGCGAAGCTACCGAACATCCTTCTGCGCGGTTGCGTGTGGCTTCGAGCGAGCTAACTCTCTGTGGAGTTAACTGAGCACTTCAGGCGAAGCTGCAAGTTAGCTTCCTGATGGAGCTTTAAATGGCTCCAAGGCGAAGTTGGGCAATCTTAGCCTCTCAGGCGAGGCTATCCCTTTGGGCTCATGTGATGCTAAGTGTTGAGCTAACCTAGCATTTTAGACCTGCTGAGGTCTATTCAAAGACAATCTGGGCTCATTGTCTGCTTCACTGAATCAGTAGAGTTCAAGTTGCTGCTTTGTCCCTTGGAGATGGGTACAGAACTGGTCGACAGCTTGTCTATCACTTGTCTTTTGTAAATGTCAACAAGTTTAGACATTGTTCAGGCCAGTAAGAATCTTATCTTTTTTAAAGTGTCAACAACAACTACTTCATCATTTGGAATAGTTATCATGAGTATAACAATATGTTCTTTCTCAAATATGAAATCCTTATGTAGTTGACTCCCACTGTTCTGAATGTCCTTAATATATTTAGCATTTTTCGTCTCTATTATGTTCCTAGTGGAGAGACAGTAAAACCTAAAGCTTTATACCTCTCAGAATACCCTATGAATAAACCGCTGCCCTTGAGTCTAGCTTCTTCTCATATGGTATATATGACCGAGCTTCCGTTGGACAACTCCAAACATGTAGATGCCTACTATTGGGAGATTTCCCAGTGCATAAATCATATGGAGTTTTAGTTACATTTTGCTAGGTTCTCTATTAAGGAGGTAGACAACTGTCTTTAAGGCTTCACTTCAAAATGACTCTGGTAGAGTAGTGTGAGCTATCATACTCCTAATCATATTCTTTAGTGTGTGATTTCGTCTCTCAGTAACACCATTTTGACGAGGTGTCTCTAACATGGTGTACTAGGCTACGATATTACACTCTTTTAGAAAATTGGCAAAAAAATCTTGGACATCCACCTAATCCGTCGTATCTGCTATAATACTCACAACTGTGGTCAGATCTAACGGCTTTAATCTTTCTATTCTATTGATTGCAACTTACTTTTATAGATTTTAAACATGTCCACGGGGTTTCTCATGTATCAAGTATAGGTACCCATGATGAGAGTAACCATCTTTCAAAGTGATGAGGTATCTGTGGCCATTCAAGTAAGCTGTAGGGGATGGACATAAATATCTGTATATACTAAGTCTAAGACTCTTAAACTCCATTTAGCACCAAACTTCTTAATGTTTCTTTAATTATTGTTCGCTTTGTGCCTAGGCTATTCACATATAAAGATTCAAGATATGAAATATGAAGTTTCAATTTATATAGCCATCAATCAGATTTCTAGTACCATCAACTTTTAAATTTGAAAAGTAGACTAAGCATTTCATTACTAAAAGTGATAGTAAAACTAGATATGTCTAATAATGAAATAAAAATACGATTCCGCCTAAAAGGATGGTACATATAAAGTCTCATCCAAATTTAAAATAAAAATCAGAATCTAATTTAAGGTTACAAACTCTAACAGTTTCAACTGCAACTTTATTTTTATCACCCATGTACGAATCGCGCAGCTGGGCTGGGCTTCCTTTGGGTTGAAAGTTCCGTATTGAATCACTTATGTGAATTATCTATTCACCAAGTATGGGGTGACAATAAAACTAAATTAATTTCAGAACGAACATAAATATGATTATACCCTTTTCAATTAGTCATTTGTAATACTTTATGCAATCCTGCTTAAGGTGGCCTACTTTCTTGTAGAAAAAGCATGCAATGACCTTAGGCATCTTCTCCTGCACTTTTTTCATTTAGGACCAGCAACTGTAGTGGTGTTTATATTTCTCCTTTTATTTATACTTTTTCTTTTCTTATTAGAAGTGTTATCATGAATGCTAAGTGAGCACTTTCAGTCTTTTTTTATTTCAATCTCTCTTCTTTCCGGACACAGTGACTGATGAGCTCAATGAGAGTCCAATTTTCCCCTTGAGCATTATAAATAATCTTGAAAAAGATTATACTGTGTAAGAAAAGAGATCATAATGAAATGCACTAGAATCTCTTCAGAGAGTTTCAATTTCAGTACCTTTAGTTTAGAGATAAAATTGGACATTTTCATAATATACTCTCTTATGTTTTTTTGTCATTGTAGCGCATATTTATGAGCTTGCTAAGATGCATGCTGGTCTCAACTTTATCTGATTCAATAAACCGGTTGGCTATTTCAGCTAAAACTTCTTAGCACTTATTTTATCAGGCATAGAACCCCTAATAGTTTTAGGAATAGAATATTTTATGACCAATAAACACATCCTATTTGACCTCTCCCACTTATCATTATTGACCTTTTCTTTAACTGAAATTTTGTCAGTGATAGTATGGGTCCATCAGTCCTTAAGGTATACTCTAGGTCCATGAATTCAGGAACGATCTTTTACGTAGTCTTACCACTTCTTAAAGTTTGTACCATTCAATTTAGACTACATAAGCAAATAATTTCTCATCAATTTAACATAAACACTACATTTAACAAAATTCTACTGTAATAACTATAAAAAATTGAATTTCAAAAAATGTAACCAGCTTAACCGATAGAGCTGTCAGCCAAACTTTCAGAACAAGTTGTATCTCTATATGCCAATATTGTACTGCCCAATATAAATACCCTAAAGTTTAGGTCTTATGTAAGAGAACATCATTCCTTTAGGCCGACTGTCCCTTTATAAGATTAGTCCCAAAGTTTAAGTGTCTATATTGATTATATAATATATGTAATGACCCGGCCATAATGACAACCTTTCTTTAGGCCGATTGTCACACGCGTGGGCCACACAAATCTACACATCTGGATTCTTATTCCGTCATCAGACTAGTTGATGAGGGTAATGCAATATGGGTCTATACTATGGCAACCTTCCTTTGGGCCGATTACCACACATCAAGGTTATCCCACTTACATTACCTACATCAAGTATCTAACGTCGTACATAATTCGACCAAATAATAGTCTTCCTTTGGGTCGGTTATTATCCAGGACATGAACATGTATATATCTTTATCTGTATGTTATCTATTATAGTAAACATCAATATTCATAATGCTAGAATAATATAAGTAATATAATAAATATTTATGAAGCGGAAGCATATAAGTGTACACATAACCATGATAAATAAAAACTTCAATGTCTTTTTTATGTTAACTAATTATTGTTTTGTCATGTTTAGTGCCTGTAATATTGTAGTGATCGTCAAGAACTTCGAAACGACTGTTTGCATGTCCAAAACAGAAGTCAGATGGGCTCGTAACGGCTAATTGAATTTTCTATTGGCAAAACTAGTCTGCAGTGCTTATCGGGTCTGAATCAGATCTGACCCGCAATGGTTAAGTTATGAGTTTTCTTAATCGATCGAGTCTAATAAATAAAACCTGATTAGTTTAATATGAGATTAATTGAGATTAGATCTCTTTATTTGATTAGAATTATACCCAAAGTTCTCTTAAGAGAGTAGAATTTTATCTCAATTCTAAAACCCAAATCAATCTCAGTAATCTCAAATTTAATTTGAGGTTGATTAGAATTAGAGTTCTTTATTGGATCAAGGCCCTAATTCCAACCCGAATCAAACTTAATAACCCCAAATTAGAAAAAAATCAAAAAACCCCACTCAAAATTTTTTTTCCCCCAAAAAGACCATGAAAGAATAATAATCAAACATTTGATTATTACATAATCCAAAGTGAAGTTGTTGTCCTCTTGCCTTGAGAAAAGACAAATATTTTTTTTCCCCTCGATCCACTTGCGCCCTTGCAGACCCTGCAGGCGCGCGTGCGGCCGCATACGCGCGGCCTACATGCAAGCATTGAGTTTTTTTTTTTTTTTTTTTTGATTTATTTCTAATTTCCGTTTTAGTTTAAAAAACAGAATTAAGAATAATAATAACACATAATAATTCAGAAAATATATACAATATTTAATATAATAATCTAAATTTAATTCAATTATTTGGGACACATAAATAATTCTCTATTGATTTAAATAAAGAGAGTCATGATTTTAATAGATTGAAATCAAAAAGTTTTATTTTATATCCGGATGATCCGATAAAGAGGTGGCTCTGATACTAATTGTTGGATCTAATAATTATTTCAAATAAAATCCACGCATAAACTAAAAAACCTCTTTATCAAAATAAAAAGAAAGAGGGTTTATGAATACCTGATTAATGCCGTGGGAGTTGAGGGAAGGGATTTTTCTCTCCAGGCACCAAGTTCTCTTCTTGATACTTAGAGGAGATGAGAGGCCTCTAAAAGAGAGATTAAGTGTGGAAAGGAAATCCTATCCGTGATATATATAGCATCAAGAAATTCTAATTCTACTCATCATAGATCTAGATCCTTAATTGATAACACGAGTTTCACACGTGTAGATGAGTTCAACATCTAATTTAAATACACTCACCATTAGTCTTGATCAATTTTTTATTGGGTCTAACAACAAAGACTTATAGAGATGGATATATAAACCAATTAGACTTGTGTGAACTCAAATTAATTTAGACTCTGATCCAAATAAGTCTAACAAGTACATGAAAAATAAAAAGCAAGGAGAACTAAGAACAAAAGGAGGAAATGAGCGTTGATGGCTGCCATGCTTGAGAATTCAAAATGGATAGGATGGTTATTGTAATACCCATAGTTAGTAATACTGTATTTTGTTTTCCTGAAATATTTATTTTAATTTACAGATTACTTTTTCTAATCAACTTAATTTATTATTTTCTTTCTTGTGATTATTACTATTATTAAATATGGAAATTATTTAAGAGATAATAAATGGTATGTTAGCTTTAAATATTATTACCATTTTTAATTATCGACATTTTTAGTTACTTATTTCTATTAGTTTTATACTTACCATTATTATTATCAATAATTGTTAACTTAATTATTATTCCCATTATTTCATTAAGGTTATTATTATTATTTATTATTTTTAGTAAGAGTTATTGAATTTATTATTAGTACTATTTTGTATTTATTACTATTATGACTACTACTATTATTATGACTTGAATGTTTATATTTTTAGTAATAGCATTATTTCCTTTCCCTTGTATCCTTGATTCTACCCATACCCGTTATCTATCCATACCCACTTCTATTCCTTGATTCCATAACCCATTACTCAATCCTCACCCAAACCCATTTAATCCTAACAACCCAACTCCTTATAATCTGAAACAAAATCCAAATCATATCTAGATCCTACCCGTTAATCCGAACACCCTTTACCCATTTGGATCCTAACCCGCTACCCGCAAAACCCAATACCCATTTACCCATCCTATATTATATTTCCTAATCCTAAACCTAACCCTAAAACTAATCCTACCACAGCCGCCTCCTTCCTCTCTGTGAACCAGCCGCCCAAGCACCGGGTTCTCCAGGCCCCTCCATGGCTATCCTTTCCTTTTCCCCATGCTTTTTCGAGCTCCCAACCCCACCACCATCGACCTCGGGTCTACAGGCCATGAGGCATCTCCCATGCAAGCCACCCTTTCACCTCTATGTACAACCGAATCCATGCTGCCAACTCCTACGAAGCCCAGCTGCCGAGAACCCTATCTCCGGCGAGCCACGACACTACCATGCAACCTCTCGGAGCCCGTCACCTTGCAGAACACTCTCCTCCCTTTGCTATGTGAACTACTTCCCATGGGTGAGTCTTTATTCTCTTGATTTTTTAAATTCTTTTTGGGTCACTTCTTTGAATTGGTTGGATGCAACAAAAATAATAATAAATAAATAAATAAATAAATAAAAATGAAAACAATTGTATCCATGTGAGGATTATTGACCTTGATGCGCCATCCGTTCATTAAAATCCCTAAGCGAAGCTTTGTCCTAAATAATAGAAATTGTTGCTGGAATCAGTAGTGGCTATTAGGCCATTGTTCTTGAATGAGAAATCTCTAGATCCTATGGTATAGTATTCTTTATAATGAGACACGACACCTTGTTAGATTAGTGCAAGTGCTATTTAGTTTCATATCAATAACGTATGGTTATGTGAAATCAAATTAATTCCAGTCAATATCATGAATCATCTTGTTGGAAGGTTGTAATTATTAAGTGTACATTCTTGTCATTTGGCAGTTGTATAGATTTTTCATTTGTTATTGATTGGTCCTGAAGATCCGTCACAACTCTGTGCAACCTTAAAGATGTTTGATGAAATGCCAGATAGAAGCCAAGGTGAAGTAGTAGAGTCCGAAACTTTGATACTTAGTTCCTGTCTTAGGAATCAATGTGTTAAGACTTGAGAGGTCTCTTTAGGTTTAAATTTTTGCTTTCTTCTTTGTGGTTTTGGCTCTTCTTTCCTGTTGCTTTATACTTACTTTTTACATTAATTTTATTCCTCCCTCATGAACTGCTTTGTTGCCAATTCTTTGCTTATGAAATCATTGTCTTTTAGATTTGATGACCATGACTTAGCGTAGATGTTGGTTTTAGGGCTAAAGCTGTTCAGTCCTCACTAATGCTCTAGGATATACTTGAGTGCTGCAGAGTTTGAGCGGTTTATTTTAGGGTAAAACAATATATATATATAATTTCATTTGGCTAGCAGCTGCATTTTAAAAAAGAATTGTCCTGCCTCATATAATTTCTGTTTTTTTTTCCTTTTCTTTTCCCAAAAACAAATGTAGTAAGGCACTTTGACTAATATGTTAGTTAATAATAATTTCTGATAATAGTTCTCCAAACCTATGTTGTGAAATTGGTGCATGCATGCAAGTGCGTGTGCCTGGGTTAGCGTATGTATGTATGTATATAAGCTTATATACGTGTATGAGTGTGTGTGCGCGCGTGTGCATGTGTATACTTGTATACTTATGTACGTGGGTGCACACGTATGTCAGTGTGATCGGGAGTGTGTTAAGCGTTGATTATATTTATATGTATGTGTTGGTTGTGTGCTACAACATTTGGATTTGTTCGGTGAGATTCGAACCGTTGTAGGAGACCCGGACCCAATCCGGATTTGTGCTCGTTGTGGACCTGATACAATGGTGATTCGGAGACCGATCCATGGGTTGATCCGAAGATCAGTACCGGATCGTGCAGTGAAGACCAGACGATGATTCAGTTCCGAAATCGCGTCATTTCATGTGAGTGTTCCTTGTTTTCTTATTGAGTATTTTAATATTATTTTATATGAGTGCTTTTAACTGGTTCCTATATACGTTATTATGTTTAACAGTGTTCATGTTTAATTACTATTCATGCACGTTAATTATTGTTTATGTTCACACATTAAAGACAATGAATAAATGTAAAAAGATTATATTACCGATTCTAAATAAATATTATAATATAAGGATACCACTTAAGTGACCTCACTGATTGTACATAACATCTACCTGATAAACATACTGTCATATTACTGAAGTTACTGGGAAATGATTGTTTGACCGTAACCACGGTACAGCACTATTGTTCATCGTATATACGGTTACTATTACTGTTACTGTTACTGATATTGTTTACCGTGTATACGATCATTGTTACTGTATTGTACTGTTATCGTCACCATGTCGTCCTAGTACTCTAGATAATATGGACATTGACTGATTTAATTGAATTGAATAGATAATAATGTAAATTGACAACTTACACTGGGATTGGGGAAATTGATGGAGGAGACAGCGTCTGTATTTTGGGTGGACCTAGGATACAGGTTGCGCAGCCGAGATACGGTTCCACTGCAGGGTTTCGGGGGATGACTGACATCCCGTATTGTTCATATTGTCATTGATTGACATATTGTTGTTGTTATTGTTATTGACTACCTAGCGGTAGGATCTGGTTCAGCGCCAGGTGATTGGGCCGTGGTTCCGGGTATGTACGGAACCCACCTAAAGCATGGACAATGTCTCTTCCACTAATTTCAATAACTTAGGACGCTGATTGACACATGTAGTAGGCGTAGTATGGGATGCGTCTATTACAGGTGACAATTGGTGTTCGCTGACATAATAAATGATAATAAACTGTTATAATGTATTGTGACTGACTATATCACCTGATTGTATATATATATATATATCACTATAATAGACATATGATTATAACCAGGACCAGATGATTGTAACCAGGACCAGACTTATGACCAGACTTGGATGCCAACCTAGTGACATGTGATAGATTACACACCTTAACATTTATTGCATATTTACAGTTGTGCCATTTGTCTGCTACCTGTACTCATGTTTTTATTATATGTGTTACTGTTCAGTTATTTATTGTGTTATTTAGTCTTTCTATCTGCAGTTGTTCTTACTATTATATATGCACATGGTTTCTTCTGCATGAGCTATTTCCCCTTTACACACACACTCATTATGGTCGCGTTCTGACGACCCTGGATTTGCACGTCCAGATATTGGACGATTGTTTCTAATGTGCAGGTGTTCGATGAGACGGTACGCCTTGCGAGGAGCTTGGGTCCTCTCCCTTGATTCTGGTATACTTGCATTTTATTCTTGTTATTATTCTTTGTTTCCTATATATCACCTTTGACTTCCGTTCAGCTGTCATTTTCTTCCTGTTATTCATTGCTATCATGTGTAGTCTTATATGTATTATTGCAGTGGTCCTTGATTATTATAGTTCTGATTATAGCTTGTTCAGGTTACAATTTAGGCTTAGCGCATATACGTGGGGTATTTTCCTCGCGTATATGCGTCGCCATAACGTCTCCGTATCCTTAGGATCGGGGCATTACAGTTATCGTGCAAGGCCCCATTGAGAGGTTTTATATACAAGGAGAGAAGAAAATGCATAATTTACAAAGATTTTCTGATGCAAGAACAAAAGAGCATCACGCTCTCACATAATTCTGCCTTGATATGGTATGCCTTAAGCTACACAATGTAATTCAAAACGCGCCGTAATAAAAAATTTCCTCAGATTAAGAAGTATTTGTGTTTGCATTAACTGGAATATTCTTACTGTTTCCGATAGTGTCACCACTCTTATAAATAAAATCATGAAATTTATCGTTCGGATCAAATTTTAGATTTTCAATATAACCAAATAATTTCAATATTAAACAAATTTTAAATTTTACACATGATTAGCGGAGAGCAACACGACTCCCCGCAACAATGCCCTGCTCGGAAAAAACTCTAGGCCCTTGATTTGTGCCCCCCAATCCTGGTCGGCGGCCCGAAGATTTGCATGGCCAAAGCCGGCGAGGCCTTCATCGAGCTGGCCGGCACTCGTGGCTATTGTTGGATATTCTGCTTAACAAGAATCAATCTGACAACTAATCAAGATCACTGAGATATCAACAATCTAATTGGCCAGGTCGGCAAATATCAGGTGGGAGGTTTTCCGTTCAATAGAACGTTCCTTAATTTAAGAACCACCTTTCAATTTCCTTCCTTGGTTAAAGCACCAATTAGACTGAATCTAAGTCAGTATCGACTGAATCTAAGTCAGTCTCGATATACTGTAAAGTATATCCCCTGTATAAAGGACTTAATCCACTTATACAGTATTTAGAGTGAGGTACGCTTAGAGCGAATCTCCTTAAGACAATTACGTCCCCCGCACCGGTGCTAACGGGATAATGGACGCTGGTCTCCCAAGATACAACACTCTTTCACGGTATTTGGATAGCACTACCAAATCAACGTACGGTCGAACCTTAGTCAACCAGTACCTTCACAGGATCTTTGAAGCAGCGGTACGAGGACAAATTTCAAACGAATATTTGCCTTTACTCTTCTGGAGGAGCACCCACTGTTGAGGACGATGGAAGGTAGAAGAATATTTTTCTTCAGAAGTACCAGATTCAGACAACAATTCTTATAAAAGAATATGTTGAATTTTCTGATTCCTCTTTCAGAACAATTTTGCAGAATCTCCGTTGGAAGTCGCTTCGGAAACCGAGTTACTGATTTCCCACTTCCCGTTTGGAAGTCACTTCAGAACTCCCTTTTGGAAGTCACTTCACTTCAGAACTCTACTTTACAATTCAGAATGCAAAACTTAATTTGCAATTCAGAATTCAGAGAGAGAAGAGAAGATTGGTGTTGTTGTTGTGTGTTTTTCAATTGAGAATTGGAGCCCTTTATATAGCCTTCCAGGAGTGCCCAACAGGTTCGAACCCAAACCAAAGGTCGCACCCTTTCGACCAGCAGTCGTGTCTGTTGGCAGCCCAACAGTCGCAACTGTTGGCAGTCCAACTGACGCGGAGCGGACTATTGGCGGGCGGATTGGATCCGGAGCGGAGCGGGTCCGGTTCGGGTATGCTTGCAATCCATACCCGCGAGACCCGATTCAAAAAGAACCAGGCCAGGTAGGGAACCCGAACCCAGACCCAGACCCAGACCCAGACCCGAGCGAAAACTCCAAGTACCCAAAGGGCACGCCCTTTGTTCTCAATTTTCTCTATTTATACACCATAGACTTCCATCCCATGACCAATGTGGGACTAAATGCTTGTAGCAACCTTTAGTCCCATTTGGCTTTGAATTAGGCAATCTTTGGACTTGAATATCTCATTCATTCGAAGTCGGAATTGAACATGTGAATATACCACGTTCATCACAAATGGAAGGAGAACACACTCCAACCATCATCCGGTTGATTTGATCAACGGATCTTGCCATAATTCAACTCGAAGATTCACCTTTATATTCTTCAATTCCAACAATCCCCCACAATGAATGGAGATTCAAGGAAATAACACACAAAGAGACTGACTCTATTGTGAAAGGTACTTGAGAAAAGAAACTGCATAAGGATAGGTGAACTAGGTCTTGAACTTTCCATAGGGAAAGCTTGATCGGACTTACTGGCTAATCAGTGAACTAGGTCTTGAACTGTTAGCCGTTAGTGTAAGCCAAGTCAACAAGCTTCACACAGTGACTTTCCAAATCAACTTTGGTTCTCTGTTGTGTCCGTTTTGGCCCTGGACATTCTTGGTTTCAGAGAGTATCTTTAGGGAATAAAAGCCTCCATAGAGATTCCCAAAGAGCCGACCCAACTCTATACTCACATAGGTGATGGACCTATTAAGAGTAGTCTACTCTACTCCACTTGTTTAGTAACAAGATATAGGCATCATTAAAAGCATTTAAGCTTATCCTTAATCCACTTGTAGAAAAGCACTTATGTGCACCTTAGAAATGGATTGGAGTCAAGCTCCCAAGTGCTTACTTGCTGAGTCAATCATAACTAGTTTTTCCTCTTGAACTTAGTCCGTGGGATCTCCAGTCGCTAAGTGAGGTTTCCATTAAGCTGACTCGGTAAGGTTAGGCTTTTAGACCCATTCCCCTCGATGCGCAGTTTATACGCTCTCCACTTAAACCTTTAGTAAGCGGATCCGCTAAATTATCCTTTGACGATACAAAGTCAATAGAGATAATTCCATTTGAGAGCAACTGCTTCACGGTATTATGTCTACGACGAATATGTCTAGACTTACCGTTGTATAAAACATTTTGTGCCCTAGATATAGCTGCTTGATTATCGCAGTGTATACATATAGCGGGCACTGGCTTTTGCCATAATGGTATATCTTCTAAGAATTGTCGAAGCCATTCTGCTTCTTCTCCAGCCTTATCTAAGGCTATGAATTCCGATTCCATAGTGGAACGGGCAATACATGTTTGCTTAGAAGATTTCCATGATACCGCTGCTCCTGCTAGAGTAAATACGTATCCGCTAGTTGATTTTGATTCCTCAGAATCTGCAATCCAATTAGCATCACTGTATCCTTCCAGTACAGGAGGATACTGTCCATATCTCAAGGCATATTCCTTGGTATGTGATACGTAACCCAATACTCGTAGTAGAGCGGTCCAGTGTAGATCACTAGGATTGCTAGTGTATCTACTTAACTTGCTTATAGCGTAAGCAATATCGGGTCTAGTGCAATTCATTAAATACATTAGACTTCCGATAATCTGAGAATACTCCAACTGGCGTATTCCAGTTCCTGTATTCTTATGAAGGTGGACGTGTGGGAGAAAAGGATTTGTATTCTCTTTTATCCCATGATCCTTGAATCTTTCTATCATCTTATCCACGTAGTGAGATTGAGATAGACTGATTCCATCTGGTGTTCTAGTAACTTTAATTCCTAAAATTACATCAGCAACCCCCAGATCCTTCATATCAAAACTGTTGGATAACATTCTTTTAGTGGACTTAATAATCTCAATATTAGTCCCAAGTATCAACATGTCGTCTACATAAAGACAAACAATGATACATGCATCTCCAACTGTTTTCGTGTAAACACACTTATCGCATTCATTGATAGTGAATCCATCTTTGATCATGACACTATCAAATTTCTCATGCCATTGTTTTGGAGCCTGTTTTAAACCGTATAAGGATTTTACCAATTTACACACCTTGTGTTCTTGGCCCTTGACTTTAAATCTTTCAGGTTGCTCCATATATATCTCTTCACTTAATTCACCATTTAAGAATGCAGTCTTGACATCCATTTGATGGATATCTAAGTTGTGCAATACTGCAATCGCAATCAACATCCGTATGGACGTTATTCTTGTTACTGGTGAATAAGTATCGAAGTAGTCAAGTCCTTCTTTTTGTCGATAACCCTTGGCTACTAATCTAGCCTTGTACTTATCGATAGATCCATCGGGTTTTAATTTTCGTTTGAAAATCCACTTACACCTAATTGGTTTACTTCCAGGAGGCAAGTTTACCAATTCCCAAGTATGATTACTTAGTATGGATTCTATTTCGCTATTTATAGCTTCTTTCCACATTTGTGCTTCTGGGGTTGACATAGCCTCTTTGAATGTTTGAGGCTCGCTCTCAATAGCATATGCTATGAAATCTGGACCAAAAGATTTTGAGATTCTAGATCTCTGACTTCTTCTTGGTTCAGTTTCCGCATTAACAATTGGTTCCTCGGGGCTTTCGTCCCTGAACGCCATCTCGTGTGTTCTTTTCCCAGAAGTCTTATCTGCTTCCCGTTTGTACGGAAAGATATCTTCAAAGAACACAGCATCTCAAGATTCGATAATCATGTTTACATGAATATCTGGTATTTCTGATTTATGAACCATAAATCTGTAGGCACTACTATTCAAGGCATAGCCTATGAATACGCAGTCCATAGTTTTCGCTCCCAACTTAGTCTTTTTAGGTAATGGAGCTAGCACTTTTGCAAGGCACCCCCACATTTTGAGGTAATGGTAGGAAGGTGTTCTTTCATGCCATAACTCGAATGGTATAAGACTAAGTTTCTTGTGGGTACTCTATTTAGAATATAATTTGCAGTTAATAGAGCTTCCCCCCACAAGTTCTGCGGAGCTCCAGAACTTACGAGCATGGAATTAACCATCTCCTTCAAAGTTCTGTTCTTCCGTTCAGCAATTCCATTTTGCTGAGGAGTGTATGGTGCTGTAGTTTGATGGATTATACCAAAACTAGCACATAACTCACTAAAATCATTTGATTCATATTCTCCGCCTCTATCGGATTTTAGAATCTTGATTTTCTTGTTGAGTTGATTCTCAACTTCGGCTTTATATGTTGTAAACATATTTATTGCCTCATCCTTACTGTTTAAAAGATACACATAACAGTATCTTGTACAGTCATCAATAAAAGTAATGAAATACTTTTTACCGCCTCTAGTTGGCATAAACTTCAAGTCACACAGATCGCTATGAATTAACCCTAAAGGTTCTGTATTTCGATCAATTGAGTGAAATGAATTTTTCGCCAACTTGGCCTCAACACAAATCTCACACTTGCGAATTTCTTCCAAGTTGAGTTTAGGAATATATCCCAGATTAGACAAGTTCTTCAAAGACTTGTAATTTACATGCCCTAATCTAACATGCCACAAAATAGGAGACTCAAGCAAATAAACAGAAGAATTTTCTTTATTTATAAGCTTCGGGTACAAATACATAGACTTTTTATCTACCACTGCAACATTGGCTTTAAAAAGTCCATCAACAAGATAACCATTTCCCACATACATCCCTCCCTTAGTAAGTACAAATTTATCAGATTCAAAAACCATTCTAAATCCTTTCTTACTAAGTATTGATCCGGAGATCAAATTCTTGCGGATGTCTGGAACATGAAGCACATCGTTAAGAGTAAGCTATTTCCCCGATGTCCACTTCAGGATGACCTTGCCCTTTCCTTCAACCTTTGAGACGGCTGAATTCCCCATGAATAGTTGCTCATCTTGCTCTAGTATTTGATATTCTGAGAATAACAATTTCTCAGAGCAGATGTGCCGAGTAGCCCCAGTGTCTACCCACCAATCCTTATTGTTGGTTGTCAGATTTACTTCTGACACCACAGCTGAAAGGCTTGGAGACTCATGGTCGGTCAAGTTTTCCTGTGGGTGGCTTTTCTTGTTCTTTTTGAGAAGGCTGCGACATTCATTCGCCTTATGCCCTTCTTTGTTGCAGATGTAGCAGGTTTCCTTGAAGCGCATGTTCTTGCCTTCTTGGACCTTGCCCTTGTACCCCTGGGAAGTCTTCTTCCGCTTTAAGCCTTTGGAAGTAGACGCTTTCCCCTTTGAGTCCTCGATCACATTGGCTTTTGCTTCGTAGGAGTTCTTACTGCTCCTTTTCTCGGACTTTCTATTGTCCTCCTCGATTCGAAGCCTCACAATGAGATCCTCCAACTTCAACTCCTTTCGCTTGTGCTTAAGGTAGTTCTTGAAATCTCTCCACGCAGGTGGGAGTTTCTCCACGATAGTAGCAACCTGAAAGGTTTCAGGCAGGATCATACCTTCAGCTTCTATCTCGTGCAAGATAAGTTGGAACTCTTGCACCTGACTGATTACAGTCTTGTTGTCCACCATTTTGTACTCCAGAAATCGTCCTACGACGAACTTCTTGGTACCAGCATCTTCAGTCTTGTACTTCTTGTCAAGACTGGCCCATAACTTCTTTGCCGTTGTTATAGGACTGTAGACATTGTAAAGAGAGTCATCCAGTCCATTTAAAATATAATTTCGGCAAAGGAAGTCACATTGAGTCCATGCATCAGTTGCAGGCTCTGGTAGATTTTCCTCCAGGAATCTGGCCAGATGAAGAGTGGTCAAGTAGAAGAGCATCTTCTGTTGCCACCTCTTGAATTCTGTGCCATCAAACTTTCCTGGCTTCTCCGGCTTCGGGTTAGGAAGTGGAGGAGGCATCAAACTTTGGAGCGGCATGTTTGTTGCCTTGCTTGAGCTATCTTGATTTGTCTCAGACATCTTCTGTAAGTTCAAGCAGAACTGAAGTTAGTAACTTCAATACTAATTGTCTTAAGATTGTTGGATATTCTGCTTAACAAGAATCAATCTGACAACTAATCAAGATCACTGAGATATCAACAATCTAATTGGCCAGGTCGGCAAATATCAGGTGGGAGGTTTTCCGTTCAATAGAACGTTACTTAATTTAAGAACCGCCTTTCAATTTCCTTCCTTGGTTAAAGCACCAATTAGACTGAATCTAAGTCAGTCTCGACTGAATCTAAGTCAGTCTCGATATACTGTAAAGTATATCCCCTGTATAAAGGACTTAATCCACTTATACAGTATTTAGAGTGAGGTACGCTTAGAGCGAATCTCCTTAAGACAATTACGTCCCCCGCACCGGTGCTAACGGGATAATGGACGATGGTCTCCCAAGATACAACACTCTTTCACGGTATTTGGATAGCACTACCAAATCACCGTACGGTCGAACCTTAGTCAACCAGTACCTTCACAGGATCTTTGAAGCAGCGGTACAAGGACAAATTTCAAACGAATATTTGCCTTTACTCTTCTGGAGGAGCACCCACTGTTGAGGACGATGGAAGGTAGAAGAATATTTTTCTTCAGAAGTACCAGATTCAGACAACAATTCTTATAAAAGAATATGTTGAATTTTCTGATTCCTCTTTCAGAACAATTTTACAGAATCTCCGTTGGAAGTCGCTTCGAAAACCGAGTTACTGATTTCCCACTTCCCGTTTGGAAGTCACTTCAGAACTCCCTTTTGGAAGTCACTTCAGAACTCTACTTTGTAATTCAGAATGCAAAACTTAATTTGCAATTCAGAATTCAGAGAAGAGAAGATTGGTGTTGTTGTTATGTGTTTTTCAATTGAGAATTGGAGCCCTTTATATAGCCTTCCAGGAGTGCCCAACAGGTTCGAACCCAAACCAAAGGTCGCACCCTTTCGACCCAGCAGTCGTGTCTGTTGGCAGCCTAACAGTCGCAACTGTTGGCAGTCCAACTGACGCGGAGCGGACTATTGGCGGGCGGATTGGATCCGGAGCGGAGCGGGTCCGGTTCGGGTATGCTTGCAATCCATACCCGCGAGACCCGATTCAAAAAGAACCAGGCCAGGTAGGGAACCCGAACCCGAACCCGAACCCAGACCCAGACCCGAGCCCGGCACGGCACCGGCACCGGCGCCGGCACCGGCGCCGGCGCCGGCCCAAGATACAACACTCTTTCACGGTATTTGGATAGCACTACCAAATCACCGTATGGTCGAACCTTAGTCAACCAGTACCTTCACAGGATCTTTGAAGCAGCGGTACAAGGACAAATTTCAAACGAATATTTGCCTTTACTCTTCTGGAGGAGCACCCACTGTTGAGGACGATGGAAGGTAGAAGAATATTTTTCTTCAGAAGTACCAGATTCAGACAACAATTCTTATAAAAGAATATGTTGAATTTTCTGATTCCTCTTTCAGAACAATTTTGCAGAATCTCCGTTGGAAGTCGCTTCGGAAACCGAGTTACTGATTTCCCACTTCCCGTTTGAAAGTCACTTCAGAACTCCCTTTTGGAAGTCACTTCACTTCAGAACTCTACTTTGCAATTCAGAATGCAAAACTTAATTTACAATTCAGAATTCAGAGAAGAGAAGATTAGTGTTGTTGTTGTGTGTTTTTCAATTGAGAATTGGAGCCCTTTATATAGCCTTCCAGGAGTGCCCAATAGGTTCGAACCCAAACCAAAGGTCGCACCCTTTCGACCCAGCAGTCGTGTCTGTTGGCAGCCCAACAGTCGCAACTGTTGGCAGTCCAACTGACGCGGAGCGGACTATTGGCGGGCGGATTGGATCCGGAGCGGAGCGGGTCCGGTTCGGGTATGCTTGCAATCCATACCCGCGAGACCCGATTCAAAAAGAACCAGGCCAGGTAGGGAACCCGAACCCGAACCCAGACCCGAGCCCGGCGGCGCGCGCGCGCACGCACACACGTGTGGGCGGGCATAGATCCCTCCCAATCGCGCGCGAAAACTCCAAGTACCCAAAGGGCACGCCCTTTGTTCTCAATTTCTCTATTTATACACCATAGACTTCCATCCCATGGCCAATGTGGGACTAAATGCTTGTAGCAACCTTTAGTCCCATTTGGCTTTGAATTAGGCAATCTTTGAACTTGAATATCTCATTCATTCGAAGTCGAAATTGAACATGTGAATATACCACGTTCATCACAAATGGAAGGAGAACACACTCCAACCATCATCCGGTTGATTTGATCAACGGATCTTGCCATAATTCAACTCGAAGATTCACCTTTATATTCTTCAATTCCAACAGCTATATGGTGGCCATGATGCCATCCGTGAAGGGTCTGGTCTCCGAGACCTCACCCGAGGTTTATTGGCACTTATTGTGGTGTCATCAGCATCGCCTTCTGTGCTGAAATCGTCGAATTTGCACTCAATTCGTTATTTTGTGCCTTTCCGTCTTGGAAATCATGCCTCCGCCACTGAATATGACAGTTGTACACTTGTATGTTTAGTGATGAATGCTATCAATTATGTTACCCTAAAATATACTAAATACTATTGCAGTTGCCAGCAAGACAAGTTCATTTGCCAAAATCATATGGTTGATGAAAAATGAACTTTTTGATTTCTTCTTCTTCTTAGTTTCTCTCATTTTTTTGCAGTTTTTGTTTTCCACAGGATTTTGCTTGATGTGAGCAAGATTTCAACTATAGAACTCTTGTCCGCTGCAAAATAAAACTTCACCATATTTTGACACTACCATCATTTGACACTTGCAATAAATGTCTCAATTCAGGCCAATTGTTCCTTACGTTATAGATAAATATAAATATTTCTATAAATTATTGATTTAATCAAAAATAAAGATAGCAAGAATGGAAGTTAGATGTAGACTTAAACTATTAATAATTGGGATGCAATTGAGTCAGATTCGGTAAGGTTGAAGGATCCGACCCAAACATGTAATATGATGCCTCAACACAAAGCCAACCTGACTTAACATTTTTTTGGGTCTAGGTTCCACTTGGTTGGGGTCGGGCATTTCAGATTCGGTTGGCTTGATACTAATATAGGCCCGTGGCCACACCGAGCCGTAGAGTTTCACTCTCAGCTGTGTGGTCCTGAGTTCGAAGCGTCTTACAGACACATTGTTTCGAATTATTCCAGCCGCCTTTGAGCCAAAAGGGAAAAAAGATTGAATAACCTCTAAGTTACGTGCAAACATAACAACAACGCTAAAAACAAGATCTTCTAACAAACTACAATACGATTTGGGTTGGTATATAATTATATATATTTAAGTATATGATATTTAAATAATAAATCAATATTATAACCTTTTATACTATTATTATATTTATGCGGTACCTCAGCCGCCAACTGAGAGAACCTCTCAGCTGACGCCGCGACCTAGTCGTAATCCATTGCGACCTGATCGCAGTGTTAAAAAATTTCAGATATTCTCAGTTTAATGAGCACTACGATCGAAATAGCAGTCCTTACAAAAACACTGCAACCATGATCACAGTTCTCACAAAAAACACTATGATCTGGTAGCACTCCTCACAAAAAATTACGGCCATGATAATACTACGCTCAAGATTTGTGATTGAAATTCAGGCACGTTATCGTCAATTGAGAAACTCTCTCAGCTGATGACTGAAATACGTTTTTCTCATATTTTATATTCATAATACAAAGTAAATAAGTCATTGATCAGGTTCGGGTTGGGATTTCCAACCCATGCCCAACCCAACCCGGCTAAGGTCTGGCCCATCTTCGGATTGATCGGCTGTCGGTTTCGATTAACCCAACCCACTTGTATCACTAATTAACATGCACGTTCGTGCAATGACACACATGTCAATAAAATATATTATATAACTTTTTATTTGATCCAAGATAAATTGACTTCTTGTAAATAAAATATAATACAAGTAAAAAAGATTTACCTAAAAGATCATGTTAAGTTATGCTTCACGTCATTGATTCATTAGTACAGAAAACCTTCGATATGGTATTTCAAATTTATCTTTTTTTTTTCACCCGACTCTGCTTGGCTAAGTTTTAGGGTCCTGGCTAAGTTCGATATGGTACGAGAAAACCTTCGATGTGGGTCCTGTATCATGTTGAGTATTTTCTCTTCATCTCCACCTTGTCGACACCGGCCTTACTCTTCTGGCTCGGTCAAATGTTCCATTTCATTACTGGCCCTATGCTTTCCAAACTGCCTCATTTCTCATCAATAGAATGCCCACCCCCATCCTCCATAATCTCTCTCCCTATCAGAAATTATTTCATAAAGTACCTGACTAACTTTCCTTACGAATTTTTTGGTTGTGCTTGCTACCCTCATCTGCATCCATACCAAACTCATAAGTTTAGTTTTCGGTCCGCTCAATGTGTCTTCTTAAGTTATTCGGTTCGCATAAAGGTTATCAATGTTTGCATGTCCCCTCTGGTCGTATTTATATCTCTTGGGATGTTTTATTCAACGAATCTTCCTTTCCTTTCCATTCTGCTCAGCCCACCCTCTCTCCCCCTACTCCCACGCCCTCACCACCGATCCCCATCTCCATGCCTCTGTTATCTTCCATTGTTCTACTCCCCTCTTCTCATGCGGACCCCACCATTGACTCTTCTCCTCCTTCGCTACCACCTCCATCACATACTCTTTCTCCACCACCTCCACCAGCACCCGCTGATGAGTCCTTCTCCTCATCCTCATCCTCAGACTTTCCCAGCCCCCCTCCTATCAGGTTCCACCATATGGTTACCAGAACACAGGATAACACCAGAACACCAAAAGTCTGGCTAGCCACCTGGTATCCCATTCCTACCTGTCTCATGGCTAACTTGGCCACCACTCCTGTTGAACCCACATGTTTCAGCAAGATTCTAAAGATCCCAAGTGGCGCCAGGCAATGGACACTAAGATGAATGGCTTGCTTAAGAATAAAACCTAGTCTCTTGTGTCATACCACCCTACCATGAATCTGGTTGGTTCTAAATGGGTTTTCAAGTTAAAACATAAATCTGATGGCTCTGTTGACAGGTATAAGGCCCGCCTGGTGGTCAAGGGTTTTCATCAACAACCAGGATTAGACTATGGTGAGACATTCAGTCCGGTCATCAAACCGACCACTGTCCGTACCGTGTGCAGTCTGGCCGTCTCCAAGGGATGGTCTATTCGACAGTTGGATGTGAATAATGCATTTTTGTAGGGTTTTCTTACTGAGACGATCTACATGGAACAACCTTCGGGGTTCATCAATCCTGCTCATCCCAATCATGTGTACAAGCTTCACCGCAGTATGTATGGCCTCAAACAGGCTCCACGGGCCTGGTTTGTTGGCTCAGAGGCCTTCCACTCTAATTTGATGATGATTAACTCATGTAGTTATGTTTACTAATAATCTTGTGATGTTTAGTTTCAGATCCTTAACCAAGATATTAGTAGGTGATTAGCTTCAACAAAGGAGTTTTGGAGCTTCTCACGTGGTGATTCAAGAGCCCGAGCATCAAGATCATATATAGCACTCGTTGGAGTCAAGCTCGGTGGATCACGGTTTGGATCGAGTCGATTTGAAGACGGAGTTCGTCAAGAAGACCTCGGTACATAGTTTAGTTTTTGTTTTTAGATCCATTTGTAAAGACTAGATAGTGTGATATGCTCAAGTTCACAACACCACACTTGTTTAAGTTTTATGTTTATTGGTTTTCGGTTTTTGGTTTGACTGATCTTGGTTTCTTGAATAGATAGATTCAAAACAAGTTTACTTGGTTTTATGTATATTAGATTCATTCTATATACATGTATGCTTCATATCTTAGACAAACTTATTTTGATATGCCTATTCATGTGTTTTAGTTTTTGTGTTTTAACAAAATTTATTTTTGGATTTATAGTCAAAAACATGGATATTGGACTTATGTCCATATGCAACATGCCTTAAAGTGTTTAAGTATCATGTTTCTGTATTTGGATGAGTTTTGGACAAAGCGTATTTTTAATTCAAAAATTCAAGTTTGGAAAAATACGGTTTTTGGTTTTCGGCAAAATTTGTAAGTCACAAAAATGGTTCAAAAAGTTTGAAATTTGTGTTGAAATTTTTCACACAAGTTTTTATATCAATGCAGTATGCCAAAACTATTTTTGTGGATTTTAAAGGAATTTATGGGATTTTTTAGAATATTTTAAACCAAGTTTTTCTGTCCCTAACAGCCTTCTGTCAGGCTCTGGCGGTCGACCGTGACGGTCGACCGGACCCAGAGTCGGCTGATCGGACCGATCGACCGACATGCACAAAACGTGCACGCTGGCCAGCCACTTGGGCTGGTCGACCGGGCGGTCGACCGATTGCAAGTACCCCACTCTCGGGTGGGGGCGGTCGACCGACCGGTCGACCGTAAGGCTTGGGCGGTCGACCGGCGCGGTCGACCGGCCAGAGAGCATTTGCTCTCTGGATTGGGACGGTCAACCGGGCGGTCGACCGGAGAGCTCCAACGGTCAAATTTTTGACCGTTGGCGGTCGTCCGGGCCGGTCGACCGCCAGCCGCCAGAGCTGACAAATCATCCCAACGGCTAGTTTTTGTTGGAGGCCTTTAAATACCCCATCTCTTGAGATTTTGGCTAAGGTTTTTTAAGAGAAAATTTTCCTACTTCTTAAAGTGTTTATACAAGTTTTCAAAAGTGTTTTAGATCTTCAAAAGATCTATCTTTATATTGTTTTAAAGGGTTGGAAAATCAAAGAAAATTGGCTATTTGCGATATTGCTTTTGATCTTCATTTCAAACTTATTCTAGTTGTTTTCCCAAGTATTTTCTTTGAGTTTTTGATTTCCAACATCTTGATTTTCCACACTTGAGCTATATCTCCTATCCTTTCTATAGGATCTTTTATTTGTGGGAAAAGAATTTGTTTGTGGTTGTGAAAACCACTAAGTGTTGTACCCTCATTTATTTGTTATATCCCTCTTTGGTAGAGGTTGATTTGGAGTGGTGGTTAGCTCCCTCTTTGGTAGAGAGTTGAGGTTGTGGTTTGCTCCCTCTAGTGAGAGGTGGAATTTGAATTTGTATGCTTCTTTGTGAAGAGGTGGATTGTGGTTGTTTTGGTTAAGGGCCTACCCCTCTTGTGTGAGGTGGTGTTTGTGTTGCCTCAGTGGAAGTTGTATTGGTTGAGAGAGGAGTTCGGTACTCCTGGTTATTGTATTGCCCCAAAATCCTCGGTGGAGGTTCCCTGTGTGGGAGTCCTAGGTGGACAAGTTAGTGGATTGAAAATCCTTCTCGGTGAAGGCGAGGACGTAGAGCTTGGTGCTCGAACCTCGAAACACATTTGTTGTTTGCGTTTGATCCATTGTCTCTAGACTCTCTCTTTATTTGTGCCTTGCATCATTCATATTGTCATATCACATATTATATGCTTGGCTTGTTTGTGTGTGCCTCACTTGTACTTAACCACGAGAGCTTCATATAGCGCCTTAACTCTTATTCAGAGGAATCAAGAAGAGTTAGTCAAGAGCCCTTCACCGGGAATTCGGCTACACTCGTTGGTTGCATTAAGTGTAGTTGCAATTAGTTTTTAAATTTTGCATTTAGTTCATTAGATTAGCCGTACACCTATTCACCCCCCCCTCTAGGTGTACTCTTCATGGTTTTCTTGCCTCAGCAGTTATCTAGTCACATTGGGCTTTGTGGGCTCCAAGTCTGACACGTCTCTCTTCCTCCGACGGGTCGGGACAGATCTTCTTCTGGTTCTTATCTATGTGGACGACAACAGCACCACAGATAATGACTCACGGGCTGTCACTCGTCTTATTCAAGAACTAGGCTGGGAGTTCTCATTAAAAGACCTCGGTCCACTGCACTATTTCTTGGGCGTGGAGTGTCATCGTACACCCTCAGGTATTTTTCTCTCAACAAAAGTACATCCGTGACTTGCTTCTTCGACTCAAGATGGATGGTTTCAAGCCTGTTAGCTCGCCTATGGCCACTTCCTATAAACTATCCAAGATTGTCGGCAAGTCTCTCTCTGACCCCTTTGTCTATCGAAGTACTGTTGGGGCTCTACAATACTTAAGCTTTACCAGACCCGATATTACCTTCTCGGTGAACAAGGTCACTCAGTTCTTGCAATCTCCAACCGATGAGCACTGGAGCGCTGTAAAACGGATACTCCGTTACCTCAAATCTACCATTCAACATGACTTTTTTTCTCTCTAGTCATTCTTCTGCACAGCTTACTGCTTACACCGATGCAGATTGGGCAGAGTCGATTGATGATCGAAAATCTACCAGTGGCTATTGTGTCTTTCTTCATACAAATCTCATTTCTTGGAGCTCGAAGAAGCAGTGTACTGTGGCACGATCTAGCTGTTGATTGGTTATAGGGGTTGTGTAGGCTGGTTTGGACATCATCCGTGATTGGTTATAGGGGTTGTGAATATCTTGATTTATTAAATAATTTTCTAGCCAGATTTCAAGATTAAAATTAATTTTATTTTTGTTCATATCAGTGATCCATTCTCTTATTAATATCTCTTGATAGGTTCTATCTAACTCTGAGAACCAATTGAAGTACTTGGATTCATCCCTGAAGTTTCCCATTAATTCAAAACTATTATTAATAAACGGTTTCTTATTGGAGATCATATTAATAACCATGTTCTTGCATGTTAGTTATTATAAGTGCTTAGTAATTCCATGTTGCATTCTGGTAGGCGTTGGTAAGCGTTGGTAAGCTTGTAAGGCCGTTGGTAAGCCCGTGGAGATAGGGTGTTCCAGGCATAGTGTTCCCGTGTTCCAGTCGACCAAGAGTTCAATATACAGTTGGTTACGCATTAGTAATAACTAATATTGTTAGAAGAATGTTTCTAGGTTTCGGTTCATCCTCAGGAACAAACAGGAAAGTTGTAAAGAGTAGAGAAGATATAATTCATGAAGACTTCTTAGAATGGAGAATTCCAAGTGAAAGAATAGAAAACGTTTATAATATAGGCACCTTTGATTTCAAAACCTCATATGCAATTAAAATCATGAAGAAACATTCAACATTCAAAATAAATCTCAAACTATTCAACTATTATCCAACATAGCATTACAAGAGTTTCTAAAGAAAGAATTCCGTTATATGCATTTTGGATTAATACAAATCGCTATTAAACCTTTAGTCCACACGGGTGTAGACATTCCAATATACACGGCCCTGAGGGATAAAAGATTAAAAAGATACAAGTCGTCCATCTTATCCATGATTCAAACCAACATATGTAATGGACCAGTCTACTTCAACTGTATGCCCAATTATTCTGTATCTTTAACAGACCCGTTATTCCTAAATTCATTAATCTTAGACGTTCATCTGCAAGGTGATGAGTTTGAAAGATTCACCGAGCAAGTAACAGTCATGTATAAAATGTACTTTAAATTAATGAATTCTCATATGAACCCAAAGTTCAAAATGATAAACTCCCCTATTCAAGAAGAAACTGTCTCCTTCAGATTGAAGCCGAGCAGTTAAAAACCTTTGTTCCCAAAAGATTACAATGGAATGAGATTACGATTCCAGAGGAATTCAAGATAGAAAACCCTCAAAACCCAAGAGACATAGAAAAACCAGAAATCTCTGACATAGTCAAAGAAGATGACGGAACAGTATTAATACGATTCAACTCGTTAAGAGAAAGACCTTCAACCTCCTATAGGTACACTGAATCTAGCAGAAAATCATGTTCTGATTATTCATTCCAACAACCCATTAAGGTAATCCATAAATCCCCTCTTCCAGAAATGGATCAAAGTAACTATTCTCCAACATCATCCCAAATAAAAGGAGACTTTGGCGAAATTAATATGATCTCCAATAAGAACCGTTTATTAATAATAGTTTCGAATTAATGGGAAACTTCAGGGATGAATCCAAATACTTCAATTGGTTCTCAGAGTTAGATAGAACCTATCAAGAGATATTAATAAGAGAATGGATCACCGATATGAACAAAAATAAAATTAAGTTTAATCTTGAAATCTGGCTAGAAAATTATTTAATAAATCAAGGTATTCACAACCCCTATAACCAATCACGGATTGATGTCCAAACCAGCCTACACAAAAATTGGCAATTGCCAGACGGGGAAAAATGTAACCTCAGTCTACCCTCCATTACAAACTATTCAAATCACCACTAATGAAGGACAAATCACAGCCTCACCCTTCAAAAGAGGAAAAGATAACAATGAATCAGTCAACATAGAAGACATTAAAAAAATATATCATCAGAATAATTACTCCAATCAAATGCTACACACTATAACACAACAGATAGATTCATTATCAACAAAAATCAAATCAGCACGCAAAGAATCAAACCCTAAATTCTCACAAAGCTATTCGGCACCACACTTTCAACCCACTAAAATACCAATCGAATTCGAAGACAAAATCCAACCAATAAATTTATTAGGACAAATAACTCAAGCTCTCGAGAAAAGTAATAAGGATGCTCCAAGTACTTCAAAAATCAATACGATAGAACAACAAGATATTTTGAGCAACGAATCCCCAGAAGAATCAATAATAGGAGACACGGTCTCAGAAAATTTAGAAGATTCAACCTCTGAAAACTCCATGGTTCAGCAGATAAACCAAATAGAAGACGATATTCAAGGAATAGGTCAAGAGTTAGAAGTCAACAGAATTCATAAAAAATATACTCAAAATAATAATGAAAACTATTGGCGTAGAAACAATATGAAAAACTACTATCCTGGACCAACCCCTCCGGATATTCAATATGAAGAGAGAGCCATATTCAAATCAAGTTACGACGGCACTTCGGTGTATGAATGGAATATTGATGAAATGAGAGAGTATGAAATACTGAATACTCTTCAAGAATACGTATATGCAGTAACAGCGTACAAAACAAATAGGTTAACAGAACAAAATGTCACTGTTTACATAGTTACTGGATTCACAGGGCAATTAAAATACTGGTGGGACAACTCATTAACCTAGAAGATAAAGAAACTATTTTGAATCATGAAATAGAAGTAGAAGATGCTCAAGGAACAGTAACTAAGAAGAATGATTCCGCTAGTTTTCTCATTGTAACAATAGCAACACATTTCGTAGAAAATCCTGCAGAAGAATTAGGATCTTCAAAAATATTCCTCACCAATTTACGATGTCCAACACTTTCTGATTTTAGATGGTACAAAGATATGTTTCTAACCCATGTATTAAAACGATCAGATTCAACCAGATCATTTTGGAAAGAAAAATTTAGTACTGGTCTACCCAATTTATTTTCACAAAGAGTATTTACAAGTATTAAAAAGGCTATGGGAACTGAAGATGATAATATTGACTTTAGCACTATAACGTATGGACAACTATTTGCATTTGTTAAAAAAGAAGCATTACAAGCATGTCAAGAGTTAAAATTCCAAGCCAAATATGGCAATAAAAGGAAAGAGATGGGATCGTTCTGTGAGGCATTTGGCATCACAGGAATACGAGCTCCCTCTACCGAAAAAAGACGTCAACAAAAATTCATCTCTTACAAAAATTCTAAACCATTAAAAGAAAACATTTCAAGTATCCTCAAAGACATTCAAATGAAGACTATTACCAATCTAAAAGGATTACCTGCTACAAGTGTGGTAAACCCGGCCACATTGCAAGCAAATGTAAATTAAAAAGAAAAAAAAGAATTAATGAAATAATAGATAGCATATCAGATATAGATTCAAATATAAAACAAAATTTAAAGAAAAATTACAACTATTCTGAAATCAATAAAATATCAGATGGTGATGACTTTTATAATTCATCAAGCTCTAATGAAAATACCTGTACGTGAATTAATACTAGAAACACCGTAAAAATACCTAAACTGAAAAATCTGAAAGAGATTCAAAAGAACTAATATTTGATATGATACAACAAATCCCTGATCCGGAAAAACAAAAGGAACATTTACAAAGATTAAAAACCCTAATAATTAATGAAGAAGAAGATAGAGATAAACTAATTCAACCTTTCAGTATTTCAAAACATTTTGAAACCAATCCCGTAAATACTAATTTTAAAACTCAATCAAATAGTATTCATGAACTACGAAAAGAAATAACATTATTAAAAGAAGAAGTTAAGAATATTAAAGAGAATATAAGTCAAATGGAAACGAAAAATCTGGCTTCCGAAACCCAAATGTGTCTTATTCAAACACAACTCAACAAAGGGAAAGAAATTGCGACAATATAAAAACATTAGGACAAAATCCACCTTTCCCGTTAAACGAAATCACTATTTCAACAACTAAGCCCTCCGATTTTGACTTCATTTCAACCATTAAAAGATTTTTTTACCAAAAATGATTCATATTCATAACACTTGCTATTAACGATTCCAAAGTAACCTTTACTGCTATGGTTGATTTAGGAGCCGACCACAGTGTAATTCGAGACAAAATCTTTCCAACAAAATGTTATGAACCAACGAAGAAAAAATTAGTCATAGCAGATGATTCGCCAATACGAGTTAGAGGAAAAATAACAAAAATGTCAATATGTAATGAACAAATCTGTTTCAAACACCAATTCATTGTTGTTGATAATTTAAATACCGATGTCATATTAGGCATTCCATTTTTAACCCAAATTTATCCCTTTGGGTAGACTCCAACGGTTTAGGAACAAAAATCATGGGAGAGAAAATCTTATTTAAATTCATAACCCTTATACATTACAAAGAACTAAATACTTTATAAACTAACTCAATTTATCAAAGCATAAACCTTACTCAAAGAAGAAAACGAAACTTTACGTATTCATCACAAAGGCAATTAGGCATTTGGCTCCACCATGATCCTCCTTCTTCGTACAGATTCAATGGCAACCCATCATTTGCTTTTCAACATAGAAATAGTTCCTCACCTAATTTCCTGACCTATGAATTCTTGACCAACAGATTCAAAATGAACGACGACAAAGGAAAATCCTCAATTCAAAAGACCGTTAATCCCAAAGACTATGAGATAAAGATCTCGTCCCCTCTCTACATCTCCCATTCAAAGTCCCAACAGGTTCCAAGTTCTTGGTAACTTTCCTCCTCTTCCTTTTGCTATACCGACACCTACAAAATTTCAAAATACTCCACGGCCTCAAGCTGATTCATCCCCCTATTTCATCAAGAAAAACACCAAACATTTACTCCTAACCACATTCACAGAAACCCCTGACTACAAAACGCTCTGTTCATTCAAAACAAGATCTTACCCTCTGGTTGTCAATGGCTTCCAGACGACCCACTCAAAACTCAAAGATACTATGAACTTGTCCTCATAGACTCCGGTTCAATAGAAATCTATCATACCATGGAGAAAAACAATTCAGAGAAAATCTCTTACTCCAAATGCATCATTAAGAAGGTGATTCGACCAACAGAATGGGCTTCTCTCGCCATGACAAGGGAATTCACAGTCAACTATATTCCAAAGGGATACTCTTATCATGATTACAGAATGGCTTGGTATCGGGCATTCCTGTACAGACCGTTCGATCACTCCTGGTTCTTCACCTTCCATATCAATGCCAAACAGAGTTCCCCATATGGTTCTATGAATGGTGGCATTCATACGGACCTATTACAGACATTCTACCACCAACAGCACTCAAGGGATTCAACCTCTATCTACTCAAAGCGAAGAGACTACATTATATTAAGGCCCTTCAATTCTACAAAGAATTCAAAGTATCATGGATATTCTGCTGGAGCTACAAAATCTCCCAACATTACTCCATTGCTGACAAATTCCCAATGAGCCTCTCCAGGAAATTCAAAATTAAATGGTGGGATAAAATCAACCAAAATCTATGCTCCGAGTCAACAGTCAATGAATTCATTAGCACCGACAAGAAACTTCAACAGCAAATCCAACAGGTTTCTAAACAAGTTGACTCTTCTCCAACTCCAATAGCTAGCCACAAGGCTCCCATCCATCTCCAAAATAACTCAGACTTAGACTCAGACAGTGAGTTCCAACAATTCCTCCAATTTCAAAAATTCAAAAAAATGCAAAAACAATTCAACCGGTCGCAAGCTAACTCTGTATCATCCTCAGCCTCCACCGACCCAATAGGCGGTCAAGATCCTTTTGATACGTAAGTTCTCAAAAAAAAAGAGAGAGAGAGAAAGATAAAGAAGAAAGAAGAGAAAGAAGAAATTCAAAATTTGCAAAAACAGACAAAGCAAATTCCTTCTCCAACAGCAACCATGAAAGCAGATTCCTCCTCCGACAGCAATTATGAAAAGAAGAAGCAGACAACACTCAACAAGACATAAAGCAGACAAGGCATAAAGCAAAAGCATATTCCTCCTCCGACAGCACTACAAACAAAACATTCAATCGAACAAGACATAAAGAAAAGCAGACAAAAGCAAAAGCAGACAAAAGCAGACGACAGGACATAAAGCAAAAGCAGATTCCTCTCCAATAGCACTACAGATAAGCAATTCAATCGATAAGACATAAAGCGGATTCCTTCTCCAACAACAATCATAAAGAACAGACATCACTCAGACAGCACTACAGACAAAAGCAAAAGCAGACAAGACATAAAGTAAAGTAGATTCTTCCGACAGCACTCCAGACAAAACATTCAATCGACAAGACTTAAAGCAAAGCGGATTCCTCTCCGACAGCACTCCGGACAAAGCATAAAATAAAGCAGAAAAACATTCAAACGACAAGACATAAACAGAAGACAAGACATAAAGCAGCAGACTCACCCGACATAATTCAAATCAGACAAGACAAAAGGCAGAGACGAGACACAAAGCAGATTCCAGCTCAATAATGGAAGACAACTCATCACTCCAGAAGGCTCGACACTCTCTCCTATAATTCAAGGCTTCTTCATTCTTCAAAGGCAGAGCTTGAAGCAACAAACAAACTACTCATTGTAATTCCTCTTGTAATCAAACTCCTCTACAATCAAAATTTTCAAGCTGTATTCCTACCTCTTTCTGTATCCAGTTTCAAAGATTATTAATTCAGGCAAGCTTTGTAAGTTCTTACTTCATCTGTAATTCATTCTCTGAAATAATATTTCATTTGTTATTCCATCTTTGCTAAGTATTACATTTATATGTTGATCAAAAGCTCTCACAGTGAGATTGCATTACGCACCTCCAACTCTCGCACCTCCAACTCTTTCAAAGAGGAATCACGAGGAAGAAGTACAGAACCTTTCACCGGAAATTCGGCTTCTAGTCTTGCTCCCGAGCGATCGTTCATACTACTCATTACTGTACACCATTACTGTTCATCATTACTATTCACGATGTTCATCACTGCTGTTCTTCATTACTGCGCATCTTCATAAGTTAAACCGTCTCTTTCTTGACCATCATTCGCTGTATGCTCCCTGGGTCCCCTTCCTGATGAGAAAACTAGAGGAATCATTCTTCTTAGTTACTGTTCCTTGAGCATCTTCTACTTCTATTTCATGATTCAAAATAGTTTGTTTATCTTCTAGGTTAATGAGTTGTCCCACCAGTATTTTAATTGCGCTGTGAATCCAGTAACTATGTAAACAGTGGCATTTTGTTCTGTTAACCTATTTGTTTTGTACGCTGTTACTGCCATACCTATTTCTTGAAGAGTATTCAGTATTTCATACTCACTCTTTCCATCAATATTCCATTCATACACCGAAGTGCCGTCATAACTTGATTTGAATATGGCTCTCTCTTCATATTGAATATCCGGAGGTGTTGGTCTAGGATAGTAGTTTTTTCGTATTGTTTCTACGCCAATAGTTTTCATTATTATTTTGAGTATATTTTTATGAATTCTGTTGACTTCTAACTCTTGACCTATTCCTTGAATATCGTCTTCTATTTGGTTTATCTGCTGAACCATGGAGTTTTCAGAGGTTGAATCTTCTAAATTTTCTGAGGCCGTGTCTCCTATTATTGATTCTTCTGGGATTCGTTGCTCAAAATATCTTGTTGTTCTATCGTATTGATTGATTTTGAAGTACTTGGAGCATCCTTATTAATTTTCTCGAGAGCTTGAGTTATTTGTCCTAATAAATTTATTGTTGGATTTTGTCTTCGAATTCGATTGGTATTTTAGTGGGTTGAAAGTGTGGTGCCGAATAGCTTTGTGGGAATTTAGGGTTTGATTCTTTGCGTGCTGATTTGATTTTTGTTGATAATGAATCTATCTGTTGTGTTATAGTATGTAGCATTTGATTGGAGTAATTATTCTGATGATATATTTTTTAATGTCTTCTATGTTGACTGATTCATTGTTATCTTTTCCTCTTTTGAAGGGTGAGGCTGTGATTTGTCCTTCATTAGTGGTGATTTGAATAGTTTGTAATGGAGGGTAGACTGAGGTTACAGTTTTCCCGTCTGACAATTGCCATTTTTTGTGTAGGCTGGTTTGGACATCAATCCGTGATTGGTTATAGAGGTTGTGAATACCTTGATTTATTAAATAATTTTCTAGCCAGATTTCAAGAGTAAAATAATTTTTATTTTTGTTCATATCGGTGATCCATTCTCTTATTAATATCTCTTGATAGGTTCTATCTAAATCTGAGAACCAATTGAAGTACTTGGATTCATCCCTGAAGTTTCCCATTAATTCAAAACTATTATTAATAAACGGTTCTTATTGGAGATCATATTAATTTCGCCAAAGTCTCCTTTCATTTGGGATGATGTTGGAGAATAGTTGCTTTGATCCATTTCTGGAAGAGGGGATTTATGGAATACCTTAATGGGTTGTTTGAATGAATAATCAGAACATGATTTTCTGCTAGATTCAGTGTACCTATAGGAGGTTGAAGGTCTTTCTCTTAACGAGTTGAATCGTATTAATACTGTTCCATCATCTTCTTCGACTATGTCAGAGATTTTTGCTTTTTCTATGTCTCTTGGGGTTTGAGGGTTTTCTATCTTGAATTCCTCTGGAATCGTAATCTCATTCCATTTTAATCTTTTAGGAACAATATTTTTGACTGCTCGGCTTCAATCTGAAGGAGAACAGTTTCTTCTTGAATAGGGGAGTTTATCATTTGAACTTTGGGTTCATATGGGAATTCATTAATTTAAAGTACATTTTATACATGACTGTTATTTGCTCGGTGAATCTTTCAAACTTATCACCTTGCAGATGAACGTCTAAGATGGGTCTGTTAAAGATACAGAATAATTGGGCATGCAGTTGAAGTAGACTGGTCCATTACATATGTTGGTTTGAATCATGGATAAGATGGACGACTTGTATCTTTTTAATCTTTTATCCCTTAGGGCCGTGTATATTGGAATGTCTACAACCGTGTGGACTAAAGGTTTAATAGCGATTTGTATTAATCCAAAATGCATATAACAGAATCCTTTCTTTAGAAACTCTTGTAATTGCGATATTGCTTTGATCTTCATTTCAAACTTATTCTATCTGTTTTCTCAAGCATTTTCTTTGAGTTTTTGATTTCCAACATCTTGATTTTTCACACTTGAGCTATATCTCCTATCCTTTCTATAGGATCTTTTATTTGTGGGAAAAGAATTGTTGTGGTTGTGGAAACCACTAAGTGTTGTACCCCCTTATTTGTTGTATCCCTCTTTGGTAGAGGTTGATTTGGAGTGGTGGTTAGCTCCCTCTTTGGTAGAGGTTGAGGTTGTGGTTTACTCCCTCTAGTGAGAGGTGGAATTTGAATTTGTATACTTCTTTGTGAAGAGGTGGATTGTGGTTGTTTGGCTAAGGGCCTACCCCTCTTGTGTGAGGTGGTGTTTGTGTTGCCTCGGTGGAAGTTGTATTGGTTGAGAGAGGAGTTCGTACTCCTGGTTATTGTATTGCCCCAAAATCCTCGGTGGAGGTTCCCTGTGTGGGGTCCTAGGTGGACAAGTTAGTGGATTGGAAATCCTTCTCGGTGAAGGCGAGGACGTAGAGCTTGGTGCTCGAACCTCGAAACGCATTTTGTTGTTTGCGTTTGATCCATTGTCTCTAGACTCTCTCTCTTTATTTGTGCCTTGTATCATTCATATTGTCATACACATATTATATGCTTGGCTTGTTTGTGTATGCCTCACTTGTGCTTAACCACGAGAGCTTCATATAGCGCCTCAACTCTTATTCAGAGGAATCAAGAGGAGTTAGTCCAGAGCCCTTCACCGAGAATTCGGCTACACTCGTTGGTTGCATTAAGTGTACTTGCAATTAGTTTTAAATTCTGCGTTTAGTTCATTAGATTAGCCGTACACCTATTCACCCCCCCTCTAGGTGTACCCTTCATGGTTTCTCGCCTCAGTAGTTATCTAGTCACATTGGGCTTTGTGGGCTCTAAGTCTGACACGTCTCTCTTCCTCCGACGGGTCGGGACAGATCTTCTTCTGGTTCTTATCTATGTGGACGACATCAACATCACAGGTAATGACTCACGGGCTGTCACTCGTCTTATTCAAGAACTAGGCGGGAGTTCTCATTAAAAGACCTCGGTCCATTGCACTATTTCTTGGGCGTGGAGTGTCATCGTACACCTTCAGGTCTATTTCTCTCTCAACAGAAGTACATCATGACTTGCTTCTCCGACTCAAGATGGATGGTTTCAAGCCTGTTAGCTCGCCTATGGCCACTTCCTGTAAACTATCCAAGATTGTTAGCAAGTCTCTCTCTGACCCTTTGTCTATCGAAGTACTGTTGGGGCTCTACGATACTTAAGCTTTACCAGACCCGATATTGCCTTCTCGGTAAACAAGGTCGCTCAGTTCATGCAATCTCCAACCGATGAGCACTGGAGCACTGTAAAACGAATCCTCCGTTACCTCAAATCTACCATTCAACATGGCTTTTTTCTCTCTAGTCATTCTTCTGCACAGCTTACTGCTTACACCGATGCAGATGGGCAGGGTCGATTGATGATCGAAAATCTACCAGTGGCTATTGTGTCTTTCTTCGTACAAATCTCATTTCTTGGAGCTCGAAGAAGCAGTGTACTGTGGCACGATCTAGCACTGAGGCAGAGTATAGGGGCATGGCCAATGCTGCAGCAGAGACCGTTTGGTTGCAGTCATTACTTCTGAAAAACACCTAGAGGGGGGGGGGTGAATAGGTGTTAATGCTAATCTAATAATCTTTTTAAAAAATATGTATGTATGATGCAACCGGTCACTCAAAATAAGAAATTGAAGCCGAATTTCCCGTGAAGGGTTCTAAAACTTCTCCTCTTTGATTCCTCTAGATTATGAGTTGAGGCGCGTAATTGCTTTCTTATTGAGATGTGTAAAGACCGAAAAATGCAAGTGAATGAAATGTATGCAATAAAGAAGTGCAAGCAAGAGATATCACAAGATAGAAATGTAAAGTAATGAAAAACAATAAGGAAACAATCGCAAACACAAGGAATTTGTTACGAGGTTCGAGCCACCGCTCTACGTCCCCGCCTTCACCACCGTGAAGGATTTCCACTAAATCCGCAAAGGGAATTACAAGAGGTCTACACAAGACCGGAGTACCGAACTCCCACCAATCCAACCTCTACACAAGAGGGATCTCAACACAAAGAACTACAAGTAACAAGGTGATCAAAAAGGACCACAAACTTCTCTCTTACAACTCCTTATAGAATGGGAATGATTTTTGGCTCAAGAAGTGAAGTGAGAAAAAATTCAGTTGTAAAGAGTAAGAAAAAGCTTGAAAACCACTGAAAAACTTTAACAAAGAATGCACTTAGTAAGAGAGAGCTTTGAAAACTTTTCTTTCTTTTGGAAACCTGAAAACAATAGGAATTTTTCTTGAATTTAACAAGGGACCAATGCCATCTATTTATAGGGATTTTCCATGAGCAAATCATCATTTAAACTAGGTTAATAGGTCAGGAATTAGCCTCAGGAAATTCAGGAATAGCTGAATGATCTATCAACATCAAATCCAGAAAATCAGTTTTCAAAAACTAGCTGTTGGGGCTGTTGGGGCTGTTCGCGGCTGTCGGTCGACCGGGCCGGTCGACCGGCAGTCCATCTGGAAAACTAGCCGTTGGACACGGTCGACCGGTCGGTCGACCGAAGTCTAAACAAAAACAGATCTTTGTTCTGTCGGTCGACTGGCCCGGTTGACCGACAAAACCCGAGAGCAAGGGTCAGTCAGTCGGTCGACCGGTCCGGTCGACCGGCAGACGTGCACAAACGTGCACGCCAAAGACACAAGGCCCGGTCGACCGGTGCGATCGACCGTTCAGGCCTGAAATAGATGCGGTCGACCGTAGGGCCTGAAACAGTATTTTTATAGGAAAAAATTTGAACTTAGAAAAAATTTTAAAATAATTTTGAAAGGCTATATGATTAAGTAGCATGCTATAAGGGTTGGTATACATGATATAAATAAGATGTAAAAATATAAATATTTTGAGTCATGTATATCAAACAAGACATGCACCTAAATCAATAACCAAAATAAAAACCGTATTTTGAAAAATGAAAGAGTGTGTGTATTTTCTTGAGCCAACTTATCATAACCTCATTCTTTAACAAACTAATTCTTACAATGGTTCTAGGTGACTAAAAGGTCTTCAAATGGGCTTCTCCATATGTGATGTTGAATAGCTTGAATCCTTGAACTCGAAATGAATCAACTTGAGTCAAAAATACCTTCCTTTAGGGAAGAAGAAATCTTGAATCCTTAGAACCCTGAAACACACTTAAACACTAAAATATAATTAGTACAAATAATTATATATGTTTTGTAATCATCAAAACTCACACACCGGGTGATTGTAACCTTGGGCCAACAACTTCGTGAGCTTGGAGTTCCGCAATCTCCCCCAATAGTTCTCTGTGACAACCTCGATGCAACATATCTCTCGATTAATCCTATTCGTCACTCCCGCTCCAAATATGTTGAGATCTACATTCATTTTGTGAGGGACTACGTCGCCAATGGAGTCCTGGATGTTCGGTTTGTCAGCACTAAAAACCAACTAGCAGACATTCTTACTAAGCTTTTGAGCTCTTTAAGATTTTCTATGCTGAAGAACAAACTCTCGGTTCTTTCGAACCCGCTTCGCTTGCGGGGGGGTGTTAGAGATATCAATGACAACAAGTGATCCATGTGAAAGACACCCCTCATGAAATCAATCAGATCCTAAAATCTCTCCATGATTATAGAAACACATGGGACTCATGGGATTCATGCACCATGTGTTTCTCATTCTTTCTCTCAGTCAATATTTTCCTATCATTTCTCTTAGTCAATGTTTTCCTATTGTACCTCCTAAATCAGTGTAAACATGTGACCAATATGTGTATATAAAATACAATTAAGAATCATAGCTAATGGTATCTTGTCTTTACACAAATAAGTCTTTTTCTTCTTATTGTTTATCTAGCGGAAGAGAATTAACTTAAAACGAAAAGTTTATTGCAATATTAAATAAAAATGATAGAATGAAAGAAATCTGCTTATTCCAAAGCCGTGCTTATAGTAAAACTTTGAATGACGTATCCATCATTTAGGATTTTTTTTCAAAATAAATTATAGTAAAACCATATACTAGTTAGATAGAAGAGCACTGGACAAAGAATAACAAAATTCATACCTTTTTTTCAAATAAAAAAAGACATATTAACACAATCAGAGACGGAGCCCAAGATTCCAAAAAATAACAATATAATAGGAATGTCTCTCCACACATGCACGGTCACGACCCTCAGTATGCACCGGCACCGTTCGGCCCAGGAAAGTCACTGCACGAGTTGAAATAAAGGACGGAGTCGCGTCTTTGATGGCGGGGGTCAAATTTGAAGCCAAAGTCGAATTTGGTGGGACAAATTTTAAGGCAGTAGTCTACTGTCTCTACCTTTCAATCTCTTCTAAAATCAGCTCATGTAATTTTTTTTGAAGGTAAGGAAGGTTTGAGAGAGACTAATCTAATTCATGGCAGAAGGTTAGTATTTTTCAAAACCCTAATTTAATTTGTTCAGATTTGTAATTATTTGAGAATTTGGATTTGAAGCTGGTTGGAACGATTTGGATTTGAATTTTTTCTAAAAGTATGATTAAGTTCGCTTCACATTGTGAAATAATGAAATTTGTTATGAATTCGTTGCGATAAAGAAGAGAGGAAAATGAGAAAAATAAGAGAAAGATAAGAAAGGAGGAGGAAAAAAAATAAGAAGATGGGGAAGAAAAATGAAAGAGAGCTTGGGGAAGAAAGAAACTTGGCTTTTGGGTATTTTTTTTGGGTGGTAAGAAGGAAAGAGAGAGAGAAAGAGAAAGAGAAGAGCTTACAGAATTAAAGAGGAAAGAGAGGAGGTTGGGTTGGGATTTGTAGAAATAAATGTAGTTTATTTAATGTGTTGAAGAGTGGAGTTGAGATTTTATACAATTTTTTTTTAAGTTAGCGTCACAAAGGAGAATGTTCTACAAATTCTAATAGCATGTAACTAATGGAGGGGAGTAACTTTTTGGGTTTTAGATGATTCGGTGATAGTTCTAAATAGAAAGACCTGAGAGATCTCTTGAAAGATTTAGATTGAAGCCAAAGTCGAATTTGAAGGCGGGACGAATTTAAAGGCAGTGGTCTACTATCTCTATCTTTCAATCTTTCAAAACCAGCTCAAGTAATTTTTTTCGAAGGCAGGGAAGGTTTGAGAGAGACTAATCTAACTCATGGAATAAGATTAGTATTTTTTTAAAAAACCTATTTTAATTTGCTCTGATTTGTAATTGTTTGAGAATTTGGATTTGAAGCTGGTTGGAATGATTTGAATTTGAATTTGTTGTGAAAGAATGATTGAGTTCGCTTCACATTGTGAAATAATGAAATTTGTTGTGAATTCGTTGTGATAAAGAAGAGAGGAAAAAGGAGGAAATAAGAGAAAGATGAAAAAGGAGGAGGAGAAAAAAATAAGAAGATGGGGGAAGAAAAATGAAAGAGAGTTTGGGGAAGAAAGAAACTTGACTTTTAGGCCTTTTCTTTGGGTGGTGAGAGAAAGAAAAAGGGAGGAGCTTACATAACTAAAGAGGAGAGAAAGGAGAGGTTGAGTTATGATTGGTAGAAATAAATATAGTTTATTTAGTGTGTTGTAGAGTAGAGTAGAGATTTTATACAATTTTTTTTTAAAGTTAGTGTCACAAAGGAGAATATTCTTCAAATTCTAATAGCATCTAGTATCTAACGGAGGAGAGTAACTTTTGGGTTTTAGATGATTTAGTGATATAGTTCTGATATTAAGATCTGGGAGGTAAATCTCTAAATATGACAGATTTGGAGTGTATAGATCTAAAACTCAAAAAAAAAAGTCATACTCTTAAAAAATTCTCGTATAAGCACAATCTTCACTTGAATTTCCTTCACATCAAATTTTCAAAAAGAAAAAAGAAAAATCTACTCCTAAAACTCTTCCCATAAGCAAAATCTATTCCTAAAATTTGTTTTCATTCTATATTTGAGTTTTTCGAAAATAAAACATCATCCTAAAAACCCAAATATTTAAGATGTAGTTCTAAATTAGCAAAAAGGATGTAGTTTCCAATAAAAGTAAAGATTATTTCCCCTCCTCGCCTAACATTGCCTGAAAAAAGGGAAAGGGAAAAAAGAACCAAAACCCAATCTTAAAGTTTTTCTCCTAATCTTTAAGTTTAGGATATGATCACAAGTGGCGTAGTCAGGACTTCAAATTCAGTGGCACAAAATAACATGCAATAATATCAAAATTGTAAGGACATTTAATACTGAATAATAATAATAATTTTCTTTTTAAAAGACTAGGAGAACGAAGGGATCTCAAACTCGAAATCTCTCAGCTGATATTCTATTGTATAAAAGCGATTGTTACAATATAAAACTACACCTCAAATTCCAAAAGTATATCTTGCAAGTCAAACGCCTTACATATTAAAGAAAAACAAAATTCAATCGCCTAAAACAAAAGTGAAATGAGATAACAATAGTACTTTGTAAACTGCCTCGATGCTTTGATATATTTTGAAACTGTTCCATGATTACATCATTACTAATAGTATCAAATATATCATATTTAATATATGTTACCAAATAGTCAAATAGTCTTTCATCCACTGATCTCCTATGTAGTTGCGCAGTTTAGATTTCACAATATTCATAAAGAAAAATACTCTCTATATTTGCAGTTCCACAGGTAAAATCAATGCAAACTTTACAAGTTTATAGATAAAAAGATATAGCACATTTTTTCATCTCCACCATCGTTACTGTAAGACCTGCAATTCCTTTTGACCATATATCATGAATGCATGTATCAAGTTGATCATTAAGAGTCATGACCTTGATTGATGAGAAATCATTAGAATAAAACTCAATAAGGTGAAGTAACTTCTTCTTACTAAATGCAGTAAAAGAATCACTAGGATTTAAGCATTATACACAAAGAAGTAACTCCGTGTTCGCTTTAGTGAAACAATTGTTTAGCTCTTGAACTTGCAAATCTATAACTGCATAAAATAAGTCACACCGATAATGATACAAGTTGGTAAAGCTCTGAGCATTGCAGCGGGATCTCCTAGTGGTATAAATATATCATCAATGTTAGGGACCTCGATATCTGTTTGACACAAAATGAAGAAACAAGCTCAAGAAAAGAATCTCATCCATCATCTCTCATTTGTTGAAATCGTTGTTTGGCTATTTTAATAAGGTCCATGACATTCACAATATCTTAATCTTTTCTCTGAAGCACTAAAGACAACTCATTAGTGATTCCCAACACGGTTTTCATCAAATGAATAGAAAATACAAACCCAAATGTTCACATCATTTGAAAAAAACTACACAGCTTCTCTTCTCTTTCAGCATATGACAGTCTACGTTCTGTACTCTATGAGGGGCCTTTGTTTGTTGTATATTTTGTATTCTAAGAAAGTGTTAGCTGTGCATTATGCATTTTCTTTTTCTAGTTCATGTTCTATGTTTCATTAAATACTTTTTAATAGGACATGAGAGGATTGCTCGAGCGTTTCTTCTCAAAATAACGTTTGCTACGTATCAAATCGCCAGTAAGGTTATATGGCACACCAGAGGAATGCATAAAACAAGCCCACACAAGCAAATGATATATATATATATATGTTCTACATACAGAAAATGTAACACAGTAGACAACCTTTGTATTATTAGATGCATTTGCCACCGTACAGAGGTTGGCTGGGAACAAAACCAAACATTATTTTTCTTGCCTTACGATACTATGAACAGCTACAATGTTTTTCGTAGCTCAGAAAAGCGAGAATAGCGACTTGCCAAATTTTTCTTTGGCCTCCTTGTCGAAGGGATCGTCTCCTAGATACAGGTTGAAGAAGGCTCTGCACAGAAGCTCACTCTCCACTTCGCTGATTTGCTCACCCTTCACTGCATGATCAATCAAAGTCCAACGCTGAAGTTAATTATCAGATTGAGATGCTCATTAACAATTCGACTTTAATTATTTTATTAACTTTTTCGTATACCTTTTGTTTGAAGAATGTATCCTGGAAGTCTGCTTATCTCAATAACTGACCTAGCTGATAGTTTGATGCTATCATTTGCAGCACCCATGACCCTGTGAGTATGTGACCACAAAGAATTACATAAGCCTAAATAAAGACATTGATGAGAGTTGGTTTATGAAGAAAGATGGGTTAATCTTACTTATTTACAAGATCGACATTCTTTTGGCCTCCATTAAGCTTATTAATGGATGCACCGAGGCCTTCATCAAGGTTCTTTCTGACCATGTTCATGGTGAGGCTTCAAGGACGATGATCAGCCTCACCACCATTCCGATGTCACTGTTGATCACTGCTTCGTATAACTCCTTTGTGGGCTTTGGTGGTGCCTTTCCAAACTTTTTCTTGAGAAACTCCTTCAGTTAGCATTATCAGCATAAATTCCTGTGTGTCAGGAAACACAGTAATTTAATCACGGTTAACATGAAAATAGCTAATTAGGATTCACTGATTGCTCTAATTATCTATGTTTGTAGAATATAATTTCATTCTGATTGCAGTAATTGATATCAAATTATGACAACACAACTGAGATATGACTCGAGCTTCAATTTTTTTTTGTTATTGATTAAATGAATATATTGTATATTCCTAGAAATGCATCCATGATATTGCAAGTGCATTTGCATATCAAGCAGATCTGAAACATTAAATTATCTTGGCATCTATTTATCTTTAACAAATGATTCTAA
>JAVJIF010029298.1:0-72621 GCA_038442645.1 Agave tequilana | reverse complement strand
TTTTTTTGAGAGCACTCTGAAGAGAAGCTTGTCATTCAGTCAGTCATGAAAAATAAGAATCACTCTCCATCACCCCATCAAGAATCCAACCCAAAACAAAGGGGAGATCTAGATATTCTTTCCTCTTTTGTAATTAGAATTATTCCGTTGCAATCTTTCATCCACTCAAGAAATTTATCCTCGCATTATTTTTTGACCAAACAGAAGAGACAGGATCTATAGGTACGTGAGTAGGAACATCCTCTCCATGTCGGGGAGGAAGAAGCGTTCAGTCCAGATTTGTTAGAGCCATTTGTAATGTCCGTCATACAGATCTTTGTCATCTTCTTCGATGGAGTCTCCAAAAAGTCTGGATTTTTTAGCAGGTGCGTGCCTCGGACTCTAACCGTCCTTCTGAAAGTTTTTCCCTAAGGTTAAGGACCTGACCCGATCAGTCTGGCCTGACATTCTCAGTTCTTCTCAGCAAATGTTGGTACCATTTTTCAGAGACTGAAGAGGGCATTTGGTTCTTGCCCACCCATGTTCCCAGAGTGATGCCTTTTTGGACAGAGGATTAGGAGAATCCTCACTGCAAAGAAGAAAAATAAAGAGTTAGAACTCTAGAATAGTGAAGATTATCAGTATTGAAGCTCAACTGCGGGTCTCAACACATGAGACTCGCGTCTAAAGAGTTGATATCGAGACTCAAGTGAAGTCTGTGTATGAGCTTCAACTTTGGACCTAGAATTTTTTCTAGGTGTTGAGACTCAACGCGAGTCTTAAGTTCATGAGACCTGAGTTCAAAGTCTCAAAACAGGAGCTCATCGACTCGTGTTCTGATCATAAATGCGAGGATCGCGTTGATAAAATAAATGCAAAGTCTCATTAGACTCGCTTCTATTCATCAATGTGAGAGTCACGTTCATAAATTAAACGTGAGCTTGTGAGCTTCGTGTTAACTATTCAACTTCAAAGAAGTTAAGGGATGAACCCTTTCAAGTTCAACAATGGTGAAAGCCATTTTTACTTGAAATGGGGGCTTTCTGAGAAGCGCCATCATTGGAGTTGGGGCCACGACGATGCTTGAAGAAGAGGTGTTTTTTTTCCACTTTTTGAGGCTATTCCAATGGTTGAATCTTTACAAAAAGTTTGAAGAAAAAAGCTTGGAGCTCTTAGGTTCTGGAAGAAAGCTTTGAAAAGCTATGAACACGTGGACATGAGTCTTGTTTAAGAAGAAAACAGTCAAGTGAAATGACTATGAAAAAGATTCCGTCTTTTGTAGTAATTCGGCTGCCGTGATGCGTGGTGCGAATCTCGAGTTCAATCTGAGCTGGACACACGCTCTTAGCAGAGTTTGCGTTCAGATGATTTCCGCATTCAGAAGCTTCCAGCGCGACTGTCACATTTCAAATGCAATAGTCAGCCAGAGTTTTGTCTCAACATCAGATAAGGATAGTGTCTTCATTGAGGTTCGCATTCAAAGAAGACAAAACGCGACAGTCGCGTCTTCACCTATGAAAGTCACGTTCTCTTTCTCAGACACAAGGAGTATGTTTCTTTTTTGCAATCAGTTCAACAAGACACTGAAAAAAGAAATAATGACTCTACTGGTTCAACAATATATCGACAAGAAAATCAAAGCTCAGATAATTTCTAAACTACGTATCTAGATACGTATGATCTTCTGTAAGGCTTCAAGCAGTTCAACTGTACACTCACGAAGACCAAATTTAGCCATGATCAAACTCAGGGCATTTCAAAAGGTTGCCAGTCCAATTACGGAGGCCCAACTAAGATGAAGTCTAAAGTATTTCAAAATATTTTTCAGTCACCCATGAGATTTTGAAGACTTTGGAGGGGTTACTTGGCTGTCCAAAATTACTGAAGATAAAGCCTCAAACATAGGTCTCATTCCAATGCGAGGGTCGCATTGTTGGCCCAAAGGCCCATCACTCTAGTTGATGATGATTAACTCATGTAGTTATAGTACTAATAATCGTATGTTTACTTAGTTTCAGATATTTAACTAAGATCTTAGTCAGTATTTACCTTCAACAAAAGATTCGAAGTCAAGTTTTAAAGCTAACATGTGTTGATTCAAGAGCTCGCGCTTCAAATCGCATCAAGTACTCAAGAAGAGTCTAACTCTTTGGATCAAAGTTTGGACCAAGTCAAGATGGAGAAGAAGATTTTCAAGACTTGAGTCTAGTTTTGTAACTTATTAAAATTTTATTTTTAGATAAAATATAAAGGATAATTAGTTGTGGATTGCTCAAGCTTATTTACACACACAAAATATTTCAATAATATTTTATGTTAGATGCTTTAGTTATTGAAAACTACATGTTTTGGTTTTAAGCTTCAAAGAATAAATCTTTATGTTTCATGATTAGATTTCATCAAAGCAAGTTCACATGCTTTATATGTGTTTTGAATTTCATCCATACACATTGATGGTTCATAATGTTTGGAAAACTTATTTGATGTTTCTACATCATGTATTTAATTTTTGTATTTAGTCAAAACTTTATTTTGAGCTTATTGTCAAAACATAGATATTTCATCTTATATGTGTATTGGATCATATCCATACATACTATGCTTCACATGAGTTTTAATATTTTGTTTTTGTATTTGAACAAGTTTTTAAAAAAAATTAGTTTTTCATTTAAAAGTTTGATTTGAAAAATATCAATTTTTGTTTAAAGCTATTTCATATCGCAAAAATAGTTCAATATGTTTGTAACATGTGTTGATTTTTATCACACATATTTGGATTTTAAAGTAATATGAACTTATTTTTATGATTTTTTATATTTTAAATAAAATTTTAGGGTTTTAAAAGTGCAAGTTTCAAATCCTTAAACCTGACCTGGGATTCTGATGGTCGACCAACTGATCGACCGAACTAGAGTCGGTCGACCGATGTGCACAGAACGTGCACAGAGCCCTGGCTTGAGGGCCGGTCGACTAGGCGGTCGCCCGAGCGGTCAACTGGCCAGAGAGCGGTGCTTCTGGTTTCTTGCCTCGGTCGACCAAGCAGTCGACCGACAGTCAAGACTTGGTTGCGGTCGACCGTAGACGTTTGACCGGCAATCCCAACGGTCTGAAAAAATGACTATTGCCAGTCGACTGACCGGTCATCTGGCCACCCAATGGCTAGTTTTCTGCAACCTATATATTGGGGTGTTTCGAGCCAGTTTTGAGTAAGATTTTAAGAGAAGTTTTGAAGCTAGTTTTTTCTTCCTTTAATAGAGTTCTCTACAAGTTTTATAGCTTAACTTCCATATCAAAGATTGTTTTATAAGAGTGATTCTCTTGTGTTTTTTAAAAGCAATTTCTTGAGTTTTTTCTCCACAAATCTACCTTGTTTTCTCACACAACTTGAGCTTTTTATTACTACATTTATCCTCTAGAAATCATTTGTTGTGAGAGTGTTTTTGGGGATCAAATTGTAGAGATCACCAAGTTTACATCTTTGTGTTTGAGGGGCGAACTTGCGGGTTCATGTGGTGAAGAGTTCTTGAGGGAGCTCATTATAGAGGTGCGCCTCAGCAAGCTAGTGTGTTTGTGTATGTAGTTTTTATGAAATAAGTGAGGGACTTACAGGTCTAAGAGTTCTTAAGAGAGCTCTCTATAGGTGTTTTGGCACTGAGTGATCTTGCTGGATCATTTTAGTAAAAATCCTTCATAGTGTTGAAGGCGGGAACGTAGAGAAAGTGTGCTCGAATCTCGAAATAATTCTCTCATATTTGTGATTAATTATCTCACCCTCTCTCACTTGTGTCTTTATATCTTGTATGTTCTTATTGTGCTCATGTTTATATGCTAGATAAAACTAATGCTTAATTGAATATATGTGTTTGGGTTTGTTTGCTCACACTTGTATTCAACCAAGAAAGCCATAGTGGCTCCTCAACTCTTAATCTAGATGAATCGTGAGGAGATAGTCCGGAGCCCTTTACCGAAAATTTGGCTACACTCTTGGGTTATATGTTGTGTGTTAGCCTAATAATTTTTAGTTTGCATATTTAGTTTTAATTCCACATTAGTTTTTCATTAGATTAGCTTGTCACCTATTCACCCCCTCTACGTGATTTACAATTGGTATCAGAGCTTGGTGCTCTTGATTTAGGTCTAAAACTTGAGTTAAAGATCCTATTTTAGCTAATCACAATATTTGTACACACACATATGGATTTCATGACACCTCCCATATTTGACATTCTTAACCTCCAAACTTGGAGAGTTAAAATGTCCATGTACCTTAAAGCCCTAGGTATTCATGTTTATTTTGTCACTATTAAAGATTCTTATTTTTTTAATGGCAAAAATTTTAAGGCTAATGCAAAAGCCATCCATGCTTTAAAGAGTACCCTAAATGATAAATATTTATTTAGGGTGTCTAGCATTGAATCGGCTTTTGTAGTTTGGAACAATTTTCTTACTCTTGGAGAATAAACGCCACATGACAAATAGAGTGACTCGAATGATAGTAGTGCTACTTCCAACATGTGCTACATGGTCCAAGGGGATGACCCTCTTTAGGTAAATTCTGACTCCGAGCTAGATGAAGAAGTTTAGATATCATATGATGATATTGCATCTTTTTGCGAAAACTTCTTGAAAAATATGATTTGCTAAAAATGAAAAATAAAAGTTTGAAAAATGAAAATGATTTGATTTTAAAGGAAAAAGATTCTTTTAAAAATAAATTTAAAATTATTTCAAAAGAAAATTAAAAATCAAGTTATTTTGATTGAACAGGAAAAGAGATTGCTTTAAAGGAAAATAACTCTTTGAAAAAAGAAAAATGTTTTGAAAGAAAAATAAAATTTTTCTAAAAAGAAAAAGATTATTGATTCTCATGTTTCTCATGTTACTTCTTCTAAATTAAATGATATTTCTATTATGAGAAGAATATTTATTGTTTGGGTTCCACTTTGAGCCAATGTGCATTTAAATATAATAAGTTGGAATCTATGTTTCGAAAGAAACAAATTTCATACATACATGCACATATCCCATGGCATATATGCACACCATGCTTACTCTCACACCACTCATATGCATGTTAGGATATACAAATGTACACATTAAGACCGCAAAGACCATTTAGCCATATTTTATTTTGATAGATTAAATTCTTTCAATTTTACAAATAAAAGTTTTTGGGTTCTAATTGTATCTAACTCTCATGGACAAAAAAGATATGGGTATCAAAATTTTCAACTCTTGTATATGATGTAGGTGTGGGCTCTCGAAACATGAGAGGAATGGTGTCTTGGTGGTAGATGCATTGGAGCTTGAAGGACACATTGATTTGTATTGGTACTTGCATATTTTTCATCACATTGCATACTTATCTTCGTAAAACTCTATTTATTAATAGGTGTTTCTCTTTGTTTCTAGGTCCATGGCTTGAAGAAGATAAGAGGCCCAAAAACTCCAACATATTTGAGGATTTTTAGAGCCAAAGAGAAGTCCAAACTTGAAGCCCAAACATGCTGAATCAGGGAGCCAAGTCAAAAGAATGGAGGCTAGAACAGGGCACCCATACTGGCACCAGTCTACAGCCCCTAGTGCAAGCAGACTGGCGCCAGTATGGCCGCGAAAACGCGGCCTGGGCTGGGATTTCGGGCCATCCTGACACCACTCGAGTAGTGCTAGGGGCCATACCCTCCATTCAGTGCACCATACCCCCTCTAGATATAAAAACCCCCTGGGACTTTCAGAGAGGGGGATATCTAGATTTTGGAGCATTGTTGCTGGTTTGTTTCTGAAAATCACCTAGAGGGGGCGTGAATAGGTGATAATGCTAATCAATGGACAATTAAAAATTAAGAAGTAACAATCACCCAACAAGATTCACAAGATGAATGAAAGCAAGTAAATATAGCAATGATGATGATAAGCAAGAAATAAGTGCAAGTAAAGTAAAGTAAAGGAGTGCAAGAATGTAAACCAATCGCAAACACAAGGATATGTTATCGAGGTTCGAGCACCCAGCTCTACTCCCCGCCTTCCCCAGAAGGATTCTAGCTACTTCCACTATCACAAAGAAATCACAATTACACCGGAGTACCCAACTCCACAATCTCAATTACAAGCAATTTCTGAGTAGTCAAAAGACCACAAACTCTCTCTTTCAAAACGTCTCTTCCCTTACAAAAGGTCCTTAGAGAACAATGAGTAGGAATGAAGCTCTTGTTGTAAGTGAAGAAAGAAAATTAAATCAGAGAGTATTTCAAAAACACTTCAGAAAATGAGAGAGAATTTCAGCACAAAACCAAGAAACAAAGCTCTTTTGAATGCTTTAAACTTTTGAAATTTTCTTGTAATAATTGTTGTAAGCAATCTCTCCCCAAACACTCCTATTTATAGGAGAGGGCTAGGGTTAAGGGATAAAACATAATTAGGATTAATCAGAGAGTATTAGGTTTGAAATATATCCCTTAAACCAATTTTAAACACAAAAAGACAAAATTTAAAACAGCCCAGAAAATAGCCGTTTACTGTTCAACGGCTAGTCCGGTCGACCGTCGGCCGACCGCCTATACAAAAATAGAGCCGTTACAGGCATACGGTCGACCGCCCGGTCGACCCAACAAACCCGAGAGCAAAGCTATTGCAGTCAGGTCGACCGCTCGGTCGACCGGCAAACATGCACATTGATACGTGCATCTGCCAGAACCACGGTCGACTTGTCCGTCGACCGGACAAGACTGACACAGGCACGGTCGACTGGTGCGGTCGACCGGCTCAGGTCAAAAGATGAGTTTAAAATACAATTTTGAAAAGACTTTGATTTTTATGAAAAATATCTTTAAATAGTACTAAGTATAAAAATTAAAAATTGATTTGTAGGCAGAGGATTTTGTATCAAAAATATTTTTGTACATTTTATAGAAAATCATCTTAGAAACAATATGTGCGCAAAAACGTGTGTGATTGAGCTTCAAACCTATCCATCATTCTTTAACAAAATTCTAAACCTATAAAACTAAAAATAAATCTTGTTGAGCAATCTTCAAGTCTTGAGTCATGCTATGCTTTGCTAGAGCCCCTTCTTCTAAGTTCCTTCCTTGATATGCAATATGCCTTCTTTGCTTCATGAAACCTAGAAGTTGTTGCAATAGCTAAGCAATGGCCTCCAAATATGGTACTAACCTGAAACTTATCTTAAACAAACTCATTAGTACCAATAGCACTAATTTGGTTTGTCATCATCAAAACTGAATAAATGGAGAGTGTAACCTTTTGGGCCAACAATCTCCCCCTTTTTGATGATGACAAAACAAATAGGCTACAAGATAAAAATATAGGGGAGGAGAAAACTCCCCCTCAAATTATGCTATATAAAGAAAACATTTAAACTCAAAACACAAGAATTCATTGAAAACATAAAAACATATATGCTCTTGATACCAATTTAAACCAATTGAAACACTAATGAAAATCACATGTTATTTTCTTGATACTAACAAAACACAAGAATTCTCAAAACGCATGACACAAGAATTCTTAAAACGCATGAAAACAAAACAAGACAACAAAAACATATATAAAACGCATGAAAACAAAACAAGACAACAAAACATATATAAACTCATAAAAACTCATATGGAACCAAGACCATATAAATTTATTTTTATCATGCACTAACTTATTCTCCCCCTTTTTGTCATACATCAAAAAGGGTTAGGAATCACATGTTTAATCAATAATACAAACATTAAGTTCTCCACAAATAAACGAAATCTAGCGAAATCAAGAGGTTTAGTGAAAATATCGGCTATTTGCAAATCCGTAGAAACATAATCAATATCTATATCTCCTTTCTCAAAATGATCTCTAAGAAAGTGATATCTAATCTCAATGTGCTTGGTCTTACTATGTTGATTTGCATTCTTAGTCATGTGTATAGTACTAGTATTATCACAAAATATTTTTATATGATCAAAATGCAAATCAAAATCAAGGAGAGTATGTTTCATCCAAAGGACTTGTGCACAACAAGCCCCCGCGGCAACATACTCCGCCTCGGCGGTTGAGAGTGCTACGGAATTTTGTTTCCTAGAGGACCATGAAACAAGACAATTACCAAGAAATTGACATGTCCCACTAGTACTCTTTCTATCTACTCTACAACCCGCATAGTCGGTATCTGATTGGTAGTGAAAAGTGCATTTTTATCATCATATTTACCATCACATTTTCATATTTATTCATTTAATTCTGCACATTTATTAATAATTTGTAATTTATTGTGTGCAGGCCTCGAATTCTTATTTTTATAATAAATAAAGCTTAAAGAGCCCAAAAGCCCAGATCCAAGCCCATATTTGAAGCCCAAGAGTCAAAATGCAAATATCAGATTGTCAAAGTGCAAATATACAAGGGCTAAAGTTGCAATTATTGAAGATGAGGGAAGGATAGAATTCTACCCAACCCTAAACTCTTGCAGGATGAGCATAAAAGCCAAAGATGAGAAGGAAATTCGTTTAAAAGAGATTGGGAGAATACAAAATCTAGATAACTTGATTTCCAAGTTATATCCATATCCCAATATGAAGAGCCAGGATCATACTTCTAGAAGCAGGCGCCCACATGGACGGACCAGGTGAGGCCACGCGCCAAAGCGCGTGGCCAGATTCCACAAAAATGCCGCAAATCCGCGGCAAATCCGCGGCACTTTGATCTCATCTGGATACCAGATTTCGTGGGCTACTTCATCCGGGACTCTACTTCCTTCTGCACCTATAAATACCCCCTGCAGTGCAACGTACAGAGTCGTCCAGAGGCGAGCCAAGGGCCAAAAGCTAGGGTTTTAGGTTTTAGGTTAGATTTTCTTTCCTCTGTAAATTTCTATTTTCTTTTTGTAAAAACTGAGAGGAGATGATGTATTCATAGAGGAAGGGATCTACTTGTACTGATGGTGACAGTCGGTGTAAGTTCTATTTTTCCACCATTGTTTAATAATCAAATCGAGGTTTGCTTTTATTTTTGTACTGTTTTCTTCTTATTTAATCTTGTGTATCTCAGTATTTACTTCCTTCTATTTGTTCTCTAATGTCTTGCCCACCATGAGATCCAACTGCTTCGAGAATACCTAGCCGAAGAAGGAACCTTGACGGCCCATGGCGATGAACAGGTCTTCATAGCTTGTTTTTCATTTCGTAGAGTAGATTAAGAAGGCGGACGATCCCAAAAGCCGTGCTTGTACGCCTTCCAAGAAAAGGTAAATCATCGCAACGGTTCAAACGGTAAGCAGACTAAAGAGGTTCGTACGTGTTTTCTTTCTTTTCTTCCTTTAGTTTAGATCTACATCTTCCTAAATTCTTCTTTTCCACTTCACTGTAAATACCACCCATTGTAAATACCACCATCATAACTAATAAAAAAGATAAAAACTTTAGAGAAACTTGCTTAACGCTTCCATCGCAGTCCCTCCCTGAGGATCACGACCCGCATAGCCTTGCTACAGCGGTTTAGAATTGAGAACTTGCACATCCTATTCTTAAAACTAAAATACTACATTTTGTGTGCAGGAAATCTCAGTCAACAAATTGGCGCCGTTGCCGGGGAGGGACGGTAAGTTTTTATCTCTAAAATAAAAAAAAATTAACTATTCTTTTATTCTTTTCTGTTTGCAGGTTTGGAGAACAGGAAACAGAAAAACAGCAGCAGCAGTGGACATATAGCTACTCTGTGCCTCTGCCCTCGAAGGCAGAGCACCAGAGTCTACTGTATTGCCGCGGATCCGCGGCCATAGCCGCGGAAACGCGGCTGCAGTAGTGAATTACTAACTGCAGTTTTTTGCAGGGTGCTTCAAATTAAAAATACTGCTTTCTGCTCTGTTCTGATTTGTTCTGTGATATACCTGTATACTGCTAATTAATTCAACAATAAATTATTTGTTGTTAAAATAAAAATTTATTAGACGTTTGCATATTAGGCACGTGTCTTTTCAATTACTTTATTTTACTGTTGAAGAGTGCTGGAGCAAGGTACGTACGCATTGCATGTAGAATAGGACTCATCTCTTGGTTGATTTCTGCTTTGAGTGAATCTTATCTACTTATCTTGTACACTTGCACTAATTCATCTTAAGGGCATAACCCATTAACAAGATAAGGTGGGGATTTCATCACCCTTCCTTAGCCCAAAAATCATATCCCAAGCACTCACTAACCCAAGCCTAACATAAAAATTAGTAGACGTTGGCCCTAGGGACATCTCGGACTCAATAGGAGATTATCCTAAGGGGGAACAGTGCTGGAAGTTGACTCTTGTCAAATCAGTGTCTAGGAAAGGGATTGAGGGCCGAAAGCCCGAAGATCGGTGGTTATTTAATTAAGGAACGTCTTTGACGGAAAACCTCCCACCACTCTTGCCCTGACCTGGCTGATTAACTTGTGGTCAAAGTCTGCACCCAACCTCCTGTGGACGGTCTAACCAGTTAGGAGTCGTCTAGGTCATAGGTCTACCCTAACTTAGGTTAGAATTTTTCTTTTTTTGTTTGTTGTGTTTGTGTTGGTGTGATATGGCATATAATAATAATTCCAATTTTAATCCATATTACACCCCTAACTATTATTCGGATATTACCAACCCGGCATACTCTAACTTTGACCAATCTAGTGTGCCGGAATGGTCTTATCCGAATGAATATAACCCACACCCCCATCTTATGACTATAATGTCCATAATAATTTCAACTCGTCACAGAGTTCATGGGGTTTCGAGTCCCCTGAGTCTAATTCTCAACCAAATTGTCCTCCATATCCATCTAGTCCACATTCTTCCCAAGATTCATACTCAGATCCACCCATTCAGAATAGAAAACCATCTATCGGGGAAATGATGAGTATGCACGAGTCCAAGCAACAACCACCATCAATCTTAGACATGATGATGCGTGAGTCCACCGATTCACAACTTCATCACGATCTCACTTCCTCTTTCCAAATCCAATTCCAAAAGAGGCTTGAAGCCATGACTCAGGCTAGATTAGCTCGTGAGCATGATTTAGATATGATGGTTCAATCTCTGCGTTCTTACAGTTCGGCAAATTCTGATATCGCTGACCACTCTCTTAGAGCCGACGAACCAAGTTGCTTTGGACAACAAGATTCTATTTCAGTGCCATCATCTGAACTTGCCGAAACTCCAATTCTTGATAATTTGGCAAGTTTTTCCTTTCCTGAAATAGAACTTGAGCATGAATATGATCATGATCTCCCACTTGATGATTCATTTTATTTCCTGATCCAATAATGACTCCAGTGTCTCCACTTGATTTCACTTCTCCCGAGTCAACATTGGATCCTATTCCAATTCATTATGAAATTGAATCACCCATTTTAGATGATCATATTGAACTTGACCTAGATTCTCACAATCTCTTTACTTCTGAAACTGATTGTACAATTCTGACGGAAGATGTTGACCTTAGTTTTGAAGAATTGTATGGCGATATTGGAAGTAAAGAGATATCACCCATATTAGGTCACATTCCATTGTGGGAAGAAGATTGTGGACTTGAGTTTCAATTTCTTGACTTGGACCCAATTCTTGAACCTAGCCCGACTCCTGAGCCCTTACTTGATTTGAGCATTTTCCCTGAGTCGGTATTCGTTCCCGCACCTATATTGTCCAAGTCAATAATTCCATCTTTTCATACTCCATTTTGGGACAAGGAGGTTGAGACAATTAACTCTGAAATTTATTATGAAATTTGGAAATTTGATGGGGTGAAAATACTAAAAATGATTATATATATATTTTAGTGGGTTATGTAAGGAAAATTTCTGGTGGGTTCCACCAAATTATTTGTTATCTTGATTGGGCCGCATTTCGTGGACCAATTAGACCACCTCCGGAACCACCACCCTAAGGTAACTTCCGCCTTCCCTTATTCTGTTTCATGCATATATGCATTCATTCATACATTGAGGACAATGCATAAGATAAGTGTGGGGGTGGGCTTTACTAACATACTAACATAAGTAGACACTAACAAAATTTGCTAAAAAAAAAATAAAAAAAAATAAAAAAAAATGTTATAAAAAGGACAGTATTTTGACTTATTTTTTTGAAAGAAATCTAAGTTAGTTTTAAGGATTAGGAAAATCATGATTAGGATTTCTAAAAACTTGGTCAAAATAAATAAATTGTTTAAATTTTAGGTATAGGAGAGAAATTGAATAAATAATTAGTCTTGATTTTTACCTTAATGAAATGTGCATACCTAATGCATATCTAGGATTCTAAGACAAAGACCTTGTGCCTCATAAAAAAAAAAAAAAATCACCAATTAAGCTGATACATGTGCCTCAAGAAGCATAAGTATTCATGCCTAAAGGTGAGTAAATAAAATAAAGTCCTTAGTTTTGGGGCCTAGTTCACTCGAATTTGAGTCCGCAGGGTGTTTTCTCACCTGGTGCCCTAAAGCCAACGGTTTGGGAGTCATCGACTTTAAGTTCGTTACATGGGTGGATTAGAAAGCTAAGAAGACTAAGAAATATAATATATGTATTAACACATCTAATAATCAATTAGTTAGGTATGAGGGCCTCAAGAAGCCTTGATGCTTACACGAAAGAAAATTAGATGCGTTATACATATTAAAAAAAATAAAAAAAAGAAAAAAAATATATATAAAGAGGCATGAGAGTCCAAGTTAAGGAATTCCTAGTAAAAACATAAGGATGCATATGATTTTTGGTAACGAAAAAGACTATATTAGAAATTCAGTTTTAATTCTTACCCAAAATGGAAAACAATTAACTTTATTAAGACTAAGTTTAAAGAATGAATAAAAATGAGGATCCTAAAACTTATAGACTACTTAGTCTCTTCAATAATAATTCAAATATTTTCCTTTTTATGGATTTTGTGGGTGCAATCCGCTGAAAACCCTCACGAGATAACACTCGTCCTCTAGGGTAACCTAGAGGTTTAACGGCTTGTTGCACATGCTAAGTGCAACCGTGATTCCTACGAAAGTGAGTTAGGTTAGATTAACTTTTCATTTCTTCTTCTTTTTCTTTGTTTTTACTCGAGGACGAGCAAAAAGATAAGTGTGGGGGTGTGATTGGTAGTGAAAAGTGCATTTTTATCATCATATTTACCATCACATTTTCATATTTATTCATTTAATTCTGCACATTTATTAATAATTTGTAATTTATTGTGTGCAGGCCTCGAATTCTTATTTTTATAATAAATAAAGCTTAAAGAGCCCAAAAGCCCAGATCCAAGCCCATATTTGAAGCCCAAGAGTCAAAGTGCAAATATCAGATTGTCAAAGTGCAAATATACAAGGGCTAAAGTTGCAATTATTGAAGATGAGGGAAGGATAGAATTCTACTACCAACCCTAAACTCTTGCAGGATGAGCATAAAAGCCAAAGATGAGAAGGAAATTCGTTTAAAAGAGATTGGGATAATACAAAATCTTGATAACTTGATTTCCAAGTTATATCCATATCCCAATATGAAGAGCCAGGATCATACTTCTAGAAGCAGGCGCCCACATGGACGGACCAGGTGAGGCCACGCGCCAAAGCGTGTGGCCAGATTCCACAAAAATGCCGCAAATCCGCGGCAAATCCGCGGCACTTTGATCTCATCTGGATAAGGGCTACTTCATCCGGGACTCTACTTCCTTCTGCACCTATAAATACCCCCTGCAGTGCAACGTACAGAGTCGTCCAGAGGCGAGCCAAGGGCCAAAAGCTAGGGTTTTAGGTTTTAGGTTAGATTTTCTTTCCTCTGTAAATTTCTATTTTCTTTTTGTAAAAACTGAGAGGAGATGATGTATTCATGGAGGAAGGGATCTACTTGTACTGATGGTGACAGTCGGTGTAAGTTCTATTTTTTCACCATTGTTTAATAATCAAATCGAGGTTTGCTTTTATTTTTGTATTGTTTTCTTCTTATTTAATCTTGTGTATCTCAGTATTTACTTCCTTATATTTGTTCTCTAATGTCTTGCCCACCATGAGATCCAACTGCTTCGAGAATACCTAGCCGAAGAAGGAACCTTGACGGCCCATGGCGATGAACAGGTCTTCATAGCTTGTTTTTCATTTCGTAGAGTAGATTAAGAAGGCGGACGATCCTATAAGCCGTGCTTGTACGCCTTCCAAGAAAAGGTAAATCATCGCAACGGTTCAAACGGTAAGCAGACTAAAGAGGTTCGTACGTGTTTTCTTTCTTTTCTTCCTTTAGTTTAGATCCACATCTTCCTAAATTCTTCTTTTCCACTTCACTGTAAATACCACCCATTGTAAATACCACCATCATAACTAATAAAAAAGATAAAAACTTTAGAGAAACTTGCTTAACGCTTCCATCGCAGTCCCTCCCTGAGGATCACGACCCGCATAGCCTTGCTACAGCGGTTTAGAATTGAGAACTTACACATCCTATTCTTAAAACTAAAATACTTCATTTTGTGTGCAGGAAATCTCAGTCAACAGCATCCGAATAACTTGTCATTGAGAAATCTCCGATTTTCGGATACCATAGACCCATCCCAATATTGCCCTTAATATAACGAATAATGCGTTTTACCGCAATAAGATGGGACTCTTTAGGACACGATTGAAATCTAGCACAAAGACACACACTAAACATGATATCCGGCCTACTTGCCGTTAAATATAAAAGACTTCCTATCATGCTTCTATATATTTAATATCAACATCTTTACCTTGGTCATCTTTATCAAGCTTGGTTGTAGTTGCCATGGGAGTGTTGCAAGTCTTTGAGCCTTCAAGTCCAAACTTCTTTACGAGTTCCTTTGCGTACTTGGCTTGACTTATGAACGTCCCGTTTTGCAATTGCTTGATTTGGAGTCCAAGGAAGAAATTGACCTCACCCATTGAAGACATTTCAAATTCAAGTTGCATGACCTTTTCAAAATCCTTGCATAAAAGCTCATTAGTAGAACCAAAAATTATATCATCTACATAAATTTGCACAATTAATATATCATTATCAACATGCTTAGTAAATAGAGTTGTGTCTACTTTGCCTTTAACAAAATCATTTGAAATTAGAAAACTAGAAAGCCTTTCATACCAAGTTCTAGGAGCTTGTTTCAATCCATATAAAGCTTTATCAAGTTTAAAAACAAAATCGGGATGAACATGATCAACAAAACCGGGAGGTTGAGAAACATAAACTTCTTCATTAATAAAACCATTCAAAAATGTACTTTTCACATCCATTTGAAAAAGTTTAAATTTTTGAAAGATGCAAAAGCTAGTGTCATCCGTATGGCTTCAAGCCGTGCTACGGGTGCAAAGGTCTCCTCAAAGTCAATTCCCTCAACTTGAGTGTAACCTTGGGCCACTAACCTAGCTTTATTCCTAATGACATTTCCGGACTCATCCATCTTGTTTCTAAAGATCCACTTAGTACCAATTATTGGTCTATCGTGGGGCTTAGGAACAAGGTGCCAAACTTGGTTGCGCTCAAATTGATTGAGTTCCTCATGCATGGCAAGCAACCAATATGGGTCCGTCTCGGCTTCGAGAATGCCTTTGGGTTCAAAATGAGAAATGAAAGCAAAGTTACCACATAGGTCATGGAGTTTGGAGCGCGTTGTGACTCCTTTAGATGCATCACCCAAGTTGAGCTCCTTAGGATGATTTGTAGCGTATCTCCAAGCTTTAGGAAGCGGTTGAGAGCTTTCCTCTTTATCCTCTTGAACATCACCAATTGATTCTTGCTTTTCTTCTTGAGCGGGTGAGTCCTTCAAGGATAGTCTCTCCATGTCTTCACCTAATGGTTCAATCTCTACAACATTCTCAACAACCACATTAGATTCTTCAAACTTAACATGCATGGTTTCTTCAATAGTAAGTGAAGATCTATTAAATACTCTATATGCTTTGCTAGTAGAAGAATATCCAACAAAGATAGCTTCATAAGCCTTAGCATCAAATTTACCCAAATTCTCCTTAGTATTTAAAACAAAACACTTGCATCCAAAAACTTTAAAATATGCAACATTAGGTTTTCTAGAATGATACATTTCAAAAGATGTTTTGGAAGAATTCTTACACACATAAATACGATTTGAAATATAGCATGCGGTGTTTACGGCCTCGGCCCATAAATATTGAGGGAGGTCATATTCACTTATCATTGTCCTAGCCATCTCTTGAAGTATTCTATTTTTCCTTTCCACTACTCCATTTTGTTGTGGAGTCCTAGGACAAGACATTTCATGCTTGATTCCCTTTTCATCACAATAAGTCATGAAGAGTTGGTTAACAAACTCACCACCTCTATCACTCCTTATTCTCAAAATCGAAAAACCTTTTTCTTTTTCAACCCTTTTTCAAAAAATTTTGAAATGAGAAAATGTTTGATCTTTATTTTGCAAGAAGAAAACCCAAGTGAAACGGGAAAAATTATCAACTAAAACAAATGCAAATCTACTACCATTTAAACTTTTAGTTTGTGTTGGTCCAAAAAGATCCATATGAATTAGTTCTAAGGGCCTAGTAGTCATGATATCCTTAATTGGTTTGAAGGAAGACTTGGTTTGTTTTCCAAGTTGGCACGCACCACAAATGCGGTCTTTCTCAAACTTCAAGCAAGGTATACCCTTTACTAAATCCTTAGAATTAATTCTAGCAAGATGGTCAAAAGATGCATGTCCTAATCTTCTATGCCAAAACCAAGAATTTTCATCAAAAGCATTCAAGCATTTAGTAGAACAATCTAAATTAAGCATGTCAATGATATAAACATTATTATCACGAAAACCAGTAAGAATACAAACATCAGATTTAACATCAAAAATCTTGCAAGAAGAATCATCAAAAACAACTTTAAGTCCACGGTCACAAAGTTGACTAATGCTAAGCAAATTATGTTTTAAACCATCTACTAAAACAACATTCTCTATAATAGGAGATGCACCAATTTGAATGTTACCTATACCGATGATAGTTCCTTTGGAGTCATCTCCGAAGGTGACGGAGCCACCTTCCAAGTACCTTGATAGGGTTGTAAAGTTATTGATGTCCCATGTCATGTGTCTTGAACAACCACTATCAAGGTACCACCGCTCCCTACGTCTTGGAGCCTTGGTGTGTACCTACATCAAATAATTTAGGACTTGATTTTGGTACCCACATTTTCTTGGGTCCTAGAGGGTTAGTTTCATTAACCCAAATAAGATTATTTGATCTATTAACTTGGTCATAGCAAAATTTAGCTAAATGTCCATTCTTACCACAATATGTGCATCTATATACTCTACCATATTTGAAAGCATAATGAGTGTGTGATTTGTGAGCATGAGAGTTGTGAGCATGAAAAGTTTAGCATGTGTAGTGTGAGCATGTGAATGAGAGGTGTGCTTTTTGGAAAACTTTTCTTCAAGTTTCTTAGTGTTAAAAGCACAATCTTTCAAAACTTTTTCAAAATCAACCATTTTAGTTTTTAAAGAGAAAATTTCATTTTTATCAATCATAGGAGATTTTGCCTTACAAGAAATCTTGTAGGCACTAAATTCTTCTTGAATAGAAATGAGATTAGAAGAAAGATCATCTTTTTCTTTAGAAACCATAGCAAGTTGATTTTTAAGAAAAGCAATTTCTTTTTGTAATTTAAAACATTCAATCTTTTTATTGTCATAAGTTTCAGAAAATTCAACAAAGGCATGTACAAGAACTTCCTTACTTAGTTCATCATCTTCATCATCATGAGATTGAGGGGTTACCTTAGGAGTGTTTGCCATGAAACACATGTTCGCCGTATCCACCTCTTCTTCGGACTTGCTTTCCGAATCCCACGTTGCCTTGTATGCTTTCTTTTCCTCCGGCTTCTTTGGCTTGAAGGAGGAAGTCATCTTCTTCTTGAACTCCGGGCAATCCGCCATGATATGTCCGGGTTTGCGGCAATTGTAGCAAATGATCCTTCTCTCCTCTTTGCCTTCAAATTTTCTCCGGAAGTTGAGCTTGTTCTTCCGGTACAACCTCTTGACGTTCCGCACAAGTAGAGTTAGCTCATCATCTTCTTCTTCGTCTTCTTCATCGTCATCATTGGTGGATGAAGTCTTGAAGGCTATGGATTTCTTCTTTGAAGTAGTGGCCTCTTCTCTTGCCTTCTTCTCTATCTCATGGGTCTTTAGGTTCCCAATGAGACTAATGAGGTCCATCTCGTCCTTGTCGTTCAATTCTTTTAAGGTGGTGGCCTTTATCTCCCATGAAGACGGAAGAGCCCGAATCACTTTCCGCACCTTTTGATCGTTGGAGATGTCATCACCTAAGGAAGAAAGACCATTAGTGATTTTAGTAAATCTTGTAATCATACTATCAATAGACTCATCATCAATCATTTTAAATGACTCATATTGGGACCTCAAGAGATCTATCTTAGCTCTCTTGACTTGTGAAGTCCCTTCGTGTATGACCAATAAATGTTGCCAAATCTCATAGGCGGATTGGCAATGAATTACCCGTGTAAGGTCATCCTCATTCAAGGCGGTTAATAGGGAGTTTTGGGCCTTGGAGTTAGCCTCATATTCTCTAAAGTTGAAGTCGGTCCAAGTGCTCTCATCACCATCGGGTGCTACATAGGGTTTGGTCAAGGACTTGGCCACTAAGCTACCCAAAAATTGCAAAAATATAGTCATCCTAACCTTCCAAATAGGGAAATTAAGTCCATCAAATTTAGGAGGGGTTTTAATGTTATCGGCCATGTTTACTAGTGTATGAATGTATGAATGAAAATGTTGATTAGAAAATTTTAAGGATCTCTCTATGGATGTTAAGCCAAAACCTAGAGTCCAAGCTCTGATATCAATTGAAAATCACCTAGAGGGGGGTGAATAGGTGATAATGCTAATCAATAGACAAATTAAAAATTAAGAAGTAACAATCACCCAACAAGATTTACAAGATGAATGAAAGCAAGTAAATATAGCAATGATGATGATAAGCAAGAAATAAGTGCAAGTAAAGTAAAGTAAAGGAGTGCAAGAATGTAAACCAATCGCAAACACAAGGATATGTTATCGAGGTTCGAGCACCCAGCTCTACTCCCCGCCTTCCCCAGAAGGATTCTAGCTACTTCCACTATCACAAAGAAATCAAAATTACACCGGAGTACCCAACTCCACAATCTCAATTACAAGCAATTTATGAGTAGTCAAAAGACCACAAACTCTCTCTTTCAAAAGTCTCTTCCCTTACAAAAGGTCCTTAGAGAACAATGATTAGGAATGAAGCTCTTGTTGTAAGTGAAGAAAGAAAATTAAATCAGAGAGTATTTCAAAAACACTTCAGAAAATGAGAGAGAATTTCAGCACAAAAACAAAGAAACAAAGCTCTTTTGAATGCCTTAAACTTTTGAATTTTTCTTGTAATAATTGTTGTAAGCAATCTCTCCCCAAACACCCCTATTTATAGGAGAGGGCTAGGGTTAAGGGATAAAACATAATTAGGATTAATCAGAGAGTATTAGGTTTGAAATATATCCCTTAAACCAATTTTAAACACAAAAAGACAAAATTTAAAACAGCCCAGAAAATAGCCGTTTACTGTTCAACGGCTAGTCCGGTCGACCGGTCGGTCGACCGCCTATACAAAAATAGAGCCGTTACAGGCATATGGTCGACCGCCCGGTCGACCCAACAAACTCGAGAGCAAAGCTATTGCAGTCAGGTCGACCGCCCGGTCGACCGGCAAACATGCACACTGATACGTGCATCTGCCAGAACCACGGTCGACTTGTCCGGTCGACCGGACAAGACTGACACAGGCACGGTCGACTGGTGCGGTCGACCAGCTCAGGTCAAAAGATGAGTTTAAAACACAATTTTGAAAAGACTTTGATTTTTATGAAAAATATCTTTAAATAGTACTAAGTATAAAACTTAAAAATTGATTTGTAGGCAGAGGATTTTGTATCAAAAATATTTTTGTACATTTTATAAAAAATCATCTTAGAAACAATATGTGCGCAAAAACGTGTGTGATTGAGCTTCAAACCTATCCATCATTCTTTAACAAAATTCTAAACCTATAAAACTAAAAACAAATCTTGTTGAGCAATCTTCAAGTCTTGAGCCATGCTATGCCTTGCTAGAGCCCCTTCTTCTAAGTTCCTTCCTTGATATGCAATATGCCTTCTTTGCTTCATGAAACCTAGAAGTTGTTGCAATAGCTAAGCAATGGCCTCCAAATATGGTACTAACCTGAAACTTATTTTAAACAAACTCATTAGTACCAAATAGCACTAATTTGGTTTGTCATCATCAAAACTCAATAAATGGAGAGTGTAACCTTTTGGGCCAACAGTTTCTAGGATTGTAGTTATTTTCTTCTTCTTCTAACTTAGTTTAGCCATTAGAGTAAAAGAGAGAGAGAGTGTGTGTGTGTACAAGTTGTATTTGAAGGTGGCAATCTAATTCAAGTAATACTTCTCCTTCTTCTTTCCAATTACTTTGTGTTTTCAATTGCTTTTTACTTCATGTTTTAGTGTAATACTTCTTCTCTTGCCTTCTTCCCTTTTGTTCTTTTTCTTCCCTACTCATGTCTAGCTAATTTTCCCATTGCATGACTAACTAACTACTAACCCACAATATCTAACAAAATGATAAATCACCCAAATGAGTCAATAGTGTCAAACAAAGCCTGGTGCAAACAAGAGCTATGACATCTTAAGACGAGGGTTCTAACTCTAACTTACTTCAAGTATCCCCTTTCTTATATTTCATGCTTAACGGGTTTTTGATGATTTATAGATTATAATCTTTACTTATATTTGTAAGTAAGAGATATTCCTTTTAACTTTGCCGATATCATTAGTGCACTTGTTTCTTCCCATATTCTCGCATTCTATTGGATCATGATAAAGGAATGTTCAAGTTTTTGCAGTGTAAAGTTAAGTTAAAGGAAGAACTTTCACTCGATTTCCACATGAATACTTCCTATGCATAAGGGTTATGCTTGCCTATGATCTATCGGAGGCTTCATTTTCAAGAAGTTAGAGATTAGTGGGAGCACTTAGTAGAAAGTTAGCCATGAGTTTTTACCATTAAGAAAATTCACTTTTACAAACCACTTCAAACAATTCTTAAAACAATACTTGTTTTCATTTTTGAATTCTTTATTCGAAACAAAGAACTTTCTCCTTTCTTGAACAAAGAAGCCGCATCAAGTTTTCATCGCTCTCCCTCATTTTGAATACGCCCGTATGGCCACTTTGCTAATACGGAAGAATCGCAAAAGCAGTAACATCGACCCAAATTTTGGCGCCGTTGCCAGGGAGGGAACGGCTTTATTGTTCAATACTAAAGATTTTTCTTTGTTCTTATGTATAGGAGAAGTACCAAGGAGCTCACTATCATGGGAAGCGAAAGTGGTGTCCAAAGACATTGCACGAGGATTCATTTGCCCTCAGAAAATTCATGTAAAAGCGAGTTTCTCCAATTGAAGTACTAACAAACTCTTCTGCAGGGTTGCCGAAAGCCGCTCAAATTGCTTTCTTAAATTTTTTTAGTTCCCTTGAATGCTTCACCTTATATATGTATAATAAACTCAACAGAAATCCACTTGTTGCTTAATTGAAATTTGGATTAGACTCTTATATTTAGGGTACGTGTCTATTTCAATTCATTTCAATTTCTATTGAAGAGTACTAGAGAAAAGATACGTGTGAATTCATATAAAATAGGACCAACATTTTGGAGTGATTTATCGCATTCAGTGTTACCTTGTGAATAAACTGTACACTTGCACAATTAACATTAGGGCAAATTTCAAACAAACAAGATACGGTGGGGATTTCATCGCCCTTGCTTAGCCCAAAAACTATCTCCAAGTGCACTCACACTATCCCAAACCTTAATTAAAAACTGATAGATGTTGGCCCTAGGGACATCTCGGACTCACTAAGAGATTAACCGAGGGTGAAATTGCAAGAACTATACTCCTACAAAATCGGTGTCTAAGGAAAGTTGATTGAGAGGCAAAACCTCGAAAGCTTCGTGGTTTGGCGTAATTAAGGCTCGCAGCTCACGCTCGGATACCTCCCACCGAGTTTTGCCCTTTCCTAACCGATTAGCTTGTAATCGAGTTCCTGCAACAACTTCCCCCGGAGAATTGACCAGTTAGGAGTCATTTAGGTCCAGGTACCATAGAATAAGGCTTTGTAATTGTTTCTCTTTCTTTTTTTTATTTTTATTCTTTTCGATTATTTGTTGTCTTTATGTTGTTTGTGGTGTGCTACATGCAAGAGTGGATTAGAGATCCTATAACTTCTAGATTAACAAGAAACACTTCTCTACCCTTACATTCAGAACTGGTGATGGCGTCACTTCAGGACAGGTTTTACCCGATCAAAACCTCATTGTCATCTTGTATAAAACTGCCTGAGGCAAATGGAAATAACTTTGAATTAAAGCCTCAATTCATCAACACTCTTCTAAAGTTTCATGATTCAGAATCGAAGGATGCATACTTCTTTGTTTAAGAATTTGAAGAAGTGTACCTCATGATGCGTATTTCCCAGCTAGGAGACAATGCCGTTAGGTTACATTTCATCCCCTTTTCCCTAAAGGACTTAGCTAAAAAATGGTTGTACAGTTTGGCAGTAGATTCAATTACAACGTGGGATGATTTTGTCAAGGCTTTCTTGAAGAAATTCTATCCAATTCACAAAACTGCCTTCATTAGAAAGAATATCACGCAATTCAGGAAAGAACCGAGCGAACCATTTTGGAGATACTTTAAGCGATTCAAAGATCGCCTAACTCAGTGCTCTCATCACGGTGTGGAGAAATGGCGTCAGTGTCAGATTCTCTAGATGGTTTAGATTATCAAACTAAAACCTTGTTAGAAACCATGCGTCAGGGAGAGTTCTTGTAAAAGGATGAGAATCAGGTTGGATTTATTTGAGGATTTAGCCGAGAATACCCTGCAATGGGAGCTAGCCTCAGAAAAACTAAGGAGTTCACAATTTATAGCTTCAAAAGGAGGGCTCCTGTCTCTAAAATCTGTTGGCCCAAAAGCCTTCCACCCTAGTTTTGATGATGATTAACTCATGTAGTTATGTGTACTAATAATCTTGTGATTTTAGTTTGAGATCATTAATCAAGTTATTAGTTGGTGAAAGCTTCCACACATCTTTCACATGTTGATTCAAGAGCCCGAGCGTCAAAGATCATATATAGCACTTGCTCGGTGGATCAAAGAGTTTTGGATCGAGTCGGCTTGGAGATTGCGCTCTACAAGAAGACTTCGGTACCATAGTTTAGTTTTGTGTTTAGATCCAAATTGTAAAGATTAGAATAGTATGATAATGCTCAAGTTCACAACACACACGTTTCATGTTTTGAATATTAGTTTTCGGTTTTTCGGTTTTAGGTTTAACCAATCTTGGTTTTCATGAATAGAAAGATCAAAACAAGTTTACATGGTTTAATGTATATATGATTTGTTCTATATACATGCATGCTTTAATTTCCTAGGCAAACTTAGTTTTGACTCACTTATTCATGTGTTTTATGTTTTGGTATTTTGACAAAACATATTTTGGAATTAATGACAAAAACTATGATATATATATGTTTCATGTATATTGGATTTCTATCCATATGCATCATGCTTCAAAGTGTTTAAATATCATATTTTTGTATTTGGAAGAGTTTTGGACAAAACATATGTTCTATTCAAAATCCAAGTTTTAGAAAATACAGTTTTTGGTTTTTGGTAAAAATGATAAGAGACAAAAATAGTTCATATTGATTGATATTTGAGCTAAACTTTTTACCACATGTTTATATATCAATGCAAAATGATAAAACTATTTTTGGTGATTTTTAGAAAAGATAAAAAAATTTTAAACATGTTTTTAGCCCAGTTTTCTGTTCCAGGCTTCACCAGTCGACTAGTCTTCTGACCAAGTCGACTTGGCTGAAGTCGGTCGACCGGGTCGGTCGACCGACGTGCACAGAATTGTGCACGTTTGGCAGACTTGGGACGGTCGACCGTCCGGGTCGACCGGGTCAGAGAGCAGAGCTCTCTGTTTGTTTGGGTCGACCGGGGCGGTTGACCGGTAGCTGCCAACGGGCAAAATTTGACCGTTGGACAGTCGACCGGCCGGTCGACCGGCAGGGTTATTTTGGCAAAATCTGCTGCCAACGGCTAGTTTCCAGATTTGCCTATAAATACCCTATTTGTGAGAGTTTTCTCTAAGATTTTTTGTGCAAAATTTTCCATACTCTCTGGTGTTTTCACAGCAATCAAAAGAAGTTTTTGGATTCAAATTGAACAATCTATCTGGTGTTTTTGCTAGGGTTTGGAAATTCAAAGAAAAGGGTTTTGGGAAAAAGAGTTTGATTCATCTTCTATATCTTGGTTTCAGTTTTTCCCAAGGATTTTTCTTTGTGATTTTGATTTCCATTCCATTGGATTTCTCCACACTTGAGCTAAAATCTACTATCTCTTCTATAGGATCTTTGTGTGGGAGAAAGAGATTGTTTGTGGTTGTTGTTTAGACCACCAAGTTAAAAACCCAATCTTTGTTTGGCTTTATGCCTTGAGTTGTATCCCTCAAGTTGTGAGGTGATCCTTGTGTTTGCTTTGTGCTAATCCCTCGGGTTGTGAGGTGATTGTTTTGTTGGATTGGAGCTTGCCTCAAGGAGGAGGTTGTGGTTGTAAAGAGAGGAGTTGGGTACTCCTTGTGAGAGTCCAAGGTGGACAAGCTAGTGGATTGGAAATCCTTCGTGTGTCGAAGGCGGGGATGTAGAGCTGGGTGCTCGAACCTCGAAACATATCTTGTTGTTTGCGCTTGATCCATTAACTCTCTGTCTATCTCTCTCTTTTCTTTGTGCCTTGCAAATATTCATATTGTGCATTCATAATTGCTTGGCTTGGTTGTGTGTGCATCAATTGTTTATTGCACTTGAGTGTATTGCATTAAGTTTTTAAATTCCGCATTAAGTTGACTAGATTAGCATAATCACCTATTCACCCCCCTCTAGGTGATCTTTCAATTGGTATCAGAGCTAGCGCTCCTGATATTTAGGTTTAACCACCTAGGAGTGAGATCTTGGTTTGCTAATCTTCATTTGCATCTTCATTTACACTCATCTAGTTTTGTACTCATGGATAGCCCTCCTATGTTTGACCATATTAGACTTGATGTTTGGAAGGCCAATATGAGTAGCCATTTGAAAAGACTAGGACATCTAGTTTATCAAGCCTCTACTATGGAATCATTCCCCAATAGTAGCAAGCATAAGAAGGCAAATGCATTAGCACTTAGAACACTTAGAGCATCTCTTAGTGAACATCTTTTACCGGTGTTTGATCGTTATGATTCGGCTTTTGCAGTTTAGAGCTTATTGACGTCTCCCGAGCTTCCAAGGATTATCAACAAGATGAGGAGATCTAAGAGAGAAAAGTCTGAAGAGCATTGCTTCATGGTCCAAGGAAAAAACTCCCTTGAGGTATAATCGGACACTCAATTAGATGATAGCTCTAGTTCCTATTGCCATGGTTGTTTTGAAGTTCAAACTTTAAATTTGGAACTTGCTCAAAAGCTTGAAAATTTATTGGAAAAACACAATCTTTTGAAAGAGGACAACCTTGTTTTGAAAAATGAATTAAAGGATTTGTGTTCTAATTTTGAATTGGTTTTGCAAGAAAAGGAAGAGATCACTAGTGAACGTGACTCACTAAGATCTCAACTAGACCTTGCCCTTGATGAAATTGAGATTTTGAAAAACAAAAATGATTGTAATGATGTTGTGAAAAACAATGAGGTTTTATCTTCTAAATTGGATTTTGTTTTAAAAGATAACCTTGTTTTGAAAAACAAAATTGATTCAATTACAAAAGAATTGGATCTTGTTTTAAAGAAAAATGAATCTTTGAAAATTGATATTGATTCTCATGTGTGCCATGCTAGAATAACTTCTTCTTCTTGCACACCTATTGCATGCTCCACTTTATCTTCCACTATTGAAAATGATATAAATGTTTTGAAGATGAGTGTTGAATGTTTGGGCTCCACTTTGAGCCAATGCACATTGAATTATTCACGTTTGGAAACCTTGGTTCGCAAGAAACAAGGTCCATCTTTGCATGCACACCCTACACGGCATACACATGCTTCCACGGTCATCACCATTACATGTATGCTCATGTGTACACATGTACACATTGTGGTCGAAAAGGCCACCTTGCTAGATTTTGTTATGATCGTGTTTATCATGAAAATTTAGCAAATAATTTTGTTTGGGTGAGAAAAGAAACTAACCCCTATGGACCCAAAAGAAAATGGGTACCAAAGACCACCTCTATGCTTTTTGATGTAGGTGGGAGCTCTCGCATCACGTGAGAGTATTGGTGCCTTGAGGTGGATGCGTTCTAAGCTTAAAAGAGAACCATTTGGATGCTTCACTCTCAAGGAGATTTGCTGGGAGGACCACCGTGGTTTGGAGAACTAGAGATGCACCTTCATCGGTTTGGTATCATTCTCTAACTCCCGTTTTTATTTGCATGCTTTTCATGTTCATTTATTTATAGCATGCCATGGTTTATTGTTCATTATGCTTATGTCATGTTGATTAGATTAGTGTTATACATGTTTAGTTACTTGAACACCCATGTTTCATATGGATCTACATTTAGTGTTCTCACCTTGTTTTAACTAACATGTATGCCCTAAATCTAATGCACATGCATTTACATAATGATCATTTGGATGTTTATGATGTTTATGATTTTTGTTTTGTTGAATCATATTTTATTGTTTCATGGTTAGTATGATGTTTGCCATGTTTATTAGACTTATGCTTTACATGATTAGTTGTTGAGACACCCATGTTTAGTATAGACCCATATTTTGTATTCTCTTTATGTTTTAGCTATCATGTTAATCATAGTTCTAATGCACATGTCTTTGTCATGCTAATCATATGGTTGGCTATGACTTTTTATTTTAATAATTCATATTTTGATAATTAACATGTATTGTAATAGCTAAACAATAGTGATGTGTTTTATGATTTCTGTTTTTGCCACATGTTTTGATGCTTATTGACTATTATGTATTTCATGATTCTAATAGCATGTGGATTGTCTTCATGATCACTTTTTTTCATGTTGATTTATATCCCGTTTTATGCTTCATGATTTGAATATGCGTTTAGATGTTAGTTTTCATTAAGACTAGGATTTATACTTGTACATGTAGTGGGACACAAATAAATCTTTATATATGTTTGTACTTGGATGCTTATTTGTACCCATTAAATGTGCTAGTATAGCCTAGTTTTGATGATTCATGCATTTTAAACTTGTATTCCTATTTTTGGATTTGTTTTATGTGTATGAGTTTTCATTTCATGTATATGTTTATTTTGCCAAACCTTAAGATATACATGTATACCCTTTGAGTCATTTGCCTTTCATGCAAATCTATATATGGACTCAATTGTGTTTAGGGATATGTATGTATACTTCTTGTGTTGACAATTCATACATATACCTTGAAATGAAATTAGTTTTGGTGAAAATTTAGTTTTTCTTAATTTCGTGTTTATTTGTTTAACTTCATGTATATGTCCATCTTGTCCAAACTATCATTTATACATGTACATCCTTGAGCCACGTGCCTCATGCATATACTTTTGTGGACTCATCATGTTTAGGATATGTATGTATACTTTAGTTTGTACATGACATAGATATACCTTGAAGTTCATATCGTTTGGATGAATTTCATGTTTGCTAAGTGATTTCACATTTATAATGAATCTCTTATTTTTAAGATGATTTCAATTGGTGATTTCACATTTTAGATGAATTTTATATTTTCAAGGAGTTTCATATGAGCTTAATTGAATATTTTCATGTTGATATGTGTCATATTATACTTGTACACTCACTTTATTAGTTTACTCATGATTTGTTTTCAAGAGAATTTGAATGAGCTTTATGGACTTTGAGTGTTTAGTGATCATGTGATTTACATGTGTTTCATGAAAAACAATTTTGTTTTATTCCTTGCTTGAAGGATTTCGTACTAGTTTTAAAAGTTTTCCCTATAACTAGTTCGTATTCTTCACTATGGTAGAGATTTTCAAAAAAAGCTTACTTTCAAACCTATTTTTGAAAACCCCTACCTTCCATGGGAGGATGGATGGGAGATCATGTTCATGTATGCCTTATATTGAAAATCATTTAAAACTTGAACCATGATTGGGAGGCTAGGTAATATGAGATATACATTTGATATTATTGTTATTTCAATTGGTATCATTGAATTCTTTCAATTGGTATCAATCTTAACTTTTCTTGTATACCCATATATGTTTGTATGTATGTATGCTTTCTATTTCAAGAATATCAATTTCAATTGGTATCTATTTTTCATACATATATATGTTTTATTGTGCTTATTATATCCCTATATCTTTAAGCACAAAATCTTGTTTATACTAGTGCTTGAGCTTTAATTTTGTTTCATTTGATTACTTTTAAATTGGTATCAAGCCTGTGCATTATTTTAGTTGGTATTTCATAAAGGGGAGAAAATTTGATTTTGTCTTTCAATTGGTGATTTTTCAATTGGTATTTGATTCCCACTCCCTTACTTTATGATTGAAAATTTCAAATTAGTATCATATGTTCAAAATGAAAATTATTTACAATTGGTATCAAAACATTTGAGTTTAGACATTCAAAATTCATTATATCTAATTTCAAATTGGTATCAATATTTTTTTTTGTTTGTTTCCTTTCAATTGGTATCAAGATGCTATTCTTTGACATACTTTCAATTGGTACCTTAATTGATTGTCACCCCTAATTTGTTTTGTTTTAGACAAAAGGGAGAGAAATATTTAATTGATTTTTCAATTAATATTGGTTTTGCTTTTACCCCTTATTAAAGATTGATTCCTTGTATTAAAAAGAAAGAAGATTTTGTTTTGTTTTGATTTTTACCCCTTTGTTGATGATTGACAAAAAGGGGAGAAGAATTTGGGTTTATATATGCATGTTTTTGTTTTGCGTATATTAAGTTTAATTTAGTTTAATTTTAATTGGTATCTAAAGCATGTTTTGTAATTGGATGTTTTGTAATTGGTATCTAGAGTGTAATTGTTATCTAGAGCATATTTTGTTTTTGAACATTTCATTGGTATCTAGAACCCTTTATTGTTTATGCATAGATATGCATGTTTCATGATTCATGTTTGAGAGCCTTCATTGCATATTCATTATGTTTATTTGGTTATGCATGAGTTAAGGGGGAGCTTCTTTGAAGCTTAACTTTAATCCATGCATATATAACTCCATGAGTTTTGTCATCATCAAAAAGGGGGAGATTGTTGGCCCAAAGGCTTCCACCCTAGTTTTGATGATGATTAACTCATGTAGTTTGTTGACTGAGATTTCCTGCACACAAAATGTAGTATTTTAGTTTTAAGAATAGGATGTGCAAGTTCTCAATTCTAAACCGCTGTAGCAAGGCTATGCGGGTCGTGATCCTCAGGGAAGGACTGCGATGGAAGCGTTAAGCAAGTTTCTCTAAAGTTTTTATCTTTTTTATTAGTTATGATGGTGGTATTTACAATGGGTGTTATTTACAGTGAAGTGGAAAAGAAGAATTTAGGAAGATGTGGATCTAAACTAAAGGAAGAAAAGAAAGAAAACACGTACGAACCTCTTTAGTCTGCTTACCGTTTGAACCGTTGCGATGATTTACCTTTTCTTGGAAGGCGTACAAGCACGGCTTATGGGATCGTCCGCCTTCTTAATCTACTCTACGAAATGAAAAACAAGCTATGAAGACCTGTTCATCGCCATGGGCCGTCAAGGTTCCTTCTTCGGCTAGGTATTCTCGAAGCAGTTGGATCTCATGGTGGGCAAGACATTAGAGAACAAATAGAAGGAAGTAAATACTGAGATACACAAGATTAAATAAGAAGAAAACAATACAAAAATAAAAGCAAACCTCGATTTGATTATTAAACAATGGTGGAAAAATAGAACTTACACCGACTGTCACCATCAGTACAAGTAGATCCCTTCCTCCATGAATACATCATCTCCTCTCAGTTTTTACAAAAAGAAAATAGAAATTTATAGAGGAAAGAAAATCTAACCTAAAACCTAAAACCCTAGCTTTTGGTCCTTGGCTCGCCTCTGGACCACTCTGTACGTTGCACTGCAGGGGGTATTTATAGGTGCAGAAGGAAGTAGAGTCCCGGATGAAGTAGCCCACGAAATCTGGTATCCAGATGAGATCAAAGTGCCGCGGATTTGCGGCATTTTTGTGGAATCTGGCCACGCGCTTTGGCGCGTGGCCTCACCTGGTCCGTCCATGTGGGCGCCTGCTTCTAGAAGTATGATCCTGGCTCTTCATATTGGGATATGGATATAACTTGGAAATCAAGTTATCTAGATTTTGTATTCTCCCAATCTCTTTTAAACGAATTTCCTTCTCATCTTTGGCTTTTATGCTCATCCTGCAAGAGTTTAGGGTTGGGTAGAATTCTATCCTTCCCTCATCTTCAATAATTGCAACTTTAGCCCTTGTATATTTGCACTTTGACAATCTGATATTTGCACTTTGACTCTTGGGCTTCAAATATGGGCTTGGATCTGGGCTTTTGGCTCTTTAAGCTTTATTTATTATAAAAATAAGAATTCGAGGCCTGCACACAATAAATTACAAATTATTAATAAATGTGCAGAATTAAATGAATAAATATGAAAATGTGATGGTAAATATGATGATAAAATGCACTTTTCACTACCAATCACACCCCCACACTTATCTTTTTGCTCGTCCTCGAGTAAAAACAAAGAAAAAGAAAAAGAAATGAAAAGTTAATCTAACCTAACTCACTTTCGTAGGAATCACGGTTGCACTTAGTATGTGCAACAAGCCGTTAAACCTCTAGGTTACCCTAGAGGACGAGTGTTGTCTCGTGAGGGTTTTCAGCGGATTGCACCCACAAAATCCATAAAAAGGAAAATATTTGAATTATTATTGAAGAGACTAAGTAGTCTATAAGTTTTAGGATCCTCATTTTTATTCATTCTTTAAACTTAGTCTTAATAAAGTTAATTGTTTTCCATTTTAGGTAAGAATTAAAACTGAATTTCTAATATAGTCTTTTTCGTTACCAAAAATCATATGCATCCTTATGTTTTTACTAGAAATTCCTTTACTTGGACTCTCATGCCTCTTTATATATATTTTTTTTCTTTTTTTTTATTTATTTTTTAATATGTATAACACATCTAATTTTCTTTCGTGTAAGCATCAAGGCTTCTTGAGGCCCTCATACCTAACTAATTGATTATTAGATGTGTTAATACATATATTATATTTCTTAGTCTTCTTAGGCTTTCTAATCCACCCATGTAACGAACTTAAAGTCGATGACTCCCAAACCGTTGGCTTTAGGGCACCAGGTGAGAAAACACCCTGCGGACTCAAATTCGAGTGAACTAGGCCCCAAAACTAAGGACTTTATTTTATTTACTCACCTTTAGGCATGAATACTTATGCTTCTTGAGGCACATGTATCAGCTTAATTGGTGATTTTTTTTTTCTTTTTTTTTATGAGGCACAAGGTCATTGTCTTAGAATCCTAGATATGCATTAGGTATGCACATTTCATTAAGGTAAAAATCAAGACTAATTATTTATTCAATTTCTCTCCTATACCTAAAATTTAAACAATTTATTTATTTTGACCAAGTTTTTAGAAATCCTAATCATGATTTTCCTAATCCTTAAAACTAACTTAGATTTCTTTCAAAAAAATAAGTCAAAATACTGTCCTTTTTATAACATTTTTTTTTAATTTTTTTTTGTTTTTTTTTTTTAGCAAATTTTGTTAGTGTCTACTTATGTTAGTATGTTAGTAAAGCCTACCCCCACACTTATCTCATGCATTGTCCTCAATGTATGAATGAATGCATATATGCATGAAACAGAACAAGGGAAGGCGGAAGTTACCTTAGGGTGGTGGTTCCGGAGGTGGTCTAATTGGTCCACGAAATGCGGCCCAATCAAGATAACAAATAATTTGGTGGAACCCACCAGAAATTTTCCTTACATAACCCACTAAAATATATATATAATCATTTTTTAGTATTTCCACCCCATCAAATTTCCAAATTTCATAATAAATTTCAGAGTTAATTGTCTCAACCTCCTTGTCCCAAAATGGAGTATGAAAAGATGGAATTATTGACTTGGACAATATAGGTGCGGGAACGAATACCGACTCAGGGAAAATGCTCAAATCAAGTAAGGGCTCAGGAGTCGGGCTAGGTTCAAGAATTGGGTCCAAGTCAAGAAATTAAAACTCAAGTCCACAATCTTCTTCCCACAATGGAATGTGACCTAATATGGGTGATATCTCTTTACTTCCAATATCGCCATACAATTCTTCAAAACTAAGGTCAACATCTTCCGTCAGAATTGTACAATCAGTTTCAGAAGTAAAGAGATTGTGAGAATCTAGGTCAAGTTCAATATGATCATCTAAAATGGGTGATTCAATTTCATAATGAATTGGAATAGGATCCAATGTTGACTCGGGAGAAGTGAAATCAAGTGGAGACACTGGAGTCATTATTGGATCAGGAAATAAAATTGAATCATCAAGTGGGAGATCATGATCATATTCATGCTCAAGTTCTATTTCAGGAAAGGAAAAACTTGCCAAATTATCAAGAATTGGAGTTTCGGCAAGTTCAGATGATGGCACTGAAATAGAATCTTGTTGTCCAAAGCAACTTGGTTCGTCGGCTCTAAGAGAGTGGTCAGCGATATCAGAATTTGCCGAACTGTAAGAACGCAAAGATTGAACCATCATATCTAAATCATGCTCACGAGCTAATCTAGCCTGAGTCATGGCTTCAAGCCTCTTTTGGAATTGGATTTGGAAAGAGGAAGTGAGATCGTGATGAAGTTGTGAATCGGTGGACTCACGCATCATCATGTCTAAGATTGATGGTGGTTGTTGCTTGGACTCGTGCATACTCATCATTTCCCCGATAGATGGTTTTCTATTCTGAATGGGTGGATCTGAGTATGAATCTTGGGAAGAATGTGGACTAGATGGATATGGAGGACAATTTGGTTGAGAATTAGACTCGGGGGACTCGAAACCCCATGAACTCTGTGACGAGTTGAAATTATTATGGAAATTATAGTCATAAGATGGGGGGTGTGGTTATATTCATTCGGATAAGACCATTCCGGCACACTAGATTGGTCAAAGTTAGAGTATGCTGGGTTGGTAATATCCGAATAATAGTTAGGGGTGTAATATGGATTAAAATTGGAATTATTATTATATGCCATATCACACCAACACAAACACAACAAACAAAAAAAGAAAAATTCTAACCTAAGTTAGGGTAGACCTATGACCTAGATGACTCCTAACTGGTTAGACCGTCCACAGGAGGTTGGGTGCAGACTTTGACCACAAGTTAATCAGCCAGGTCAGGGCAAGAGTGGTGGGAGGTTTTCCGTCAAAGACGTTCCTTAATTAAATAACCACCAATCTTCGGGCTTTCGGCCCTCAATCCCTTTCCTAGACACTGATTTGACAAGAGTCAACTTCCAGCACTGTTCCCCCTTAGGATAATCTCCTATTGAGTCCGAGATGTCCCTAGGGCCAACGTCTACTAATTTTTATGTTAGGCTTGGGTTAGTGAGTGCTTGGGATATGATTTTTGGGCTAAGGAAGGGTGATGAAATCCCCACCTTATCTTGTTAATGGGTTATGCCCTTAAGATGAATTAGTGCAAGTGTACAAGATAAGTAGATAAGATTCACTCAAAGCAGAAAATCAACCAAGAGATGAGTCCTATTCTACATGCAATGCGTACGTACCTTGCTCCAGCACTCTTCAACAGTAAAATAAAGTAATTGAAAAGACACGTGCCTAATATGCAAACGTCTAATCAATTTTTATTTTTAACAACAAATAATTTACTGTTGAATTAATTAGCAGTATACAGGTATATCACAGAACAAATCAGAACAGAGCAGAAAGAAGTATTTTTAATTTGAAGCACCCTGCAAAAAACTGCAGTTAGTAATTCACTACTGCAGCCGCGTTTCCGCGGCTATGGCCGCGGATCCGCGGCAATACAGTAGACTCTGGTGCTCTGCCTTCGAGGGCAGAGGCACAGAGTAGCTATATGTCCACTGCTGCTGCTGTTTTTCTGTTTCCTGTTCTCCAAACCTGCAAACAGAAAAGAATAAAAGAATAGTTAATTTTTTTTTATTTTAGAGATAAAAACTTACCGTCCCTCCCCGGCAACGGCGCCAATTTGTTGACTGAGATTTCCTGCACACAAAATGTAGTATTTTAGTTTTAAGAATAGGATGTGCAAGTTCTCAATTCTAAACCGCTGTAGCAAGGCTATGCGGGTCGTGATCCTCAGGGAGGGACTGCGATGGAAGCGTTAAGCAAGTTTCTCTAAAGTTTTTATCTTTTTTATTAGTTATGATGGTGGTATTTACAATGGGTGGTATTTACAGTGAAGTGGAAAAGAAGAATTTAGGAAGATGTGGATCTAAACTAAAGGAAGAAAAGAAAGAAAACACGTACGAACCTCTTTAGTCTGCTTACCGTTTGAACCGTTGCGATGATTTACCTTTTCTTGGAAGGCGTACAAGCACGGCTTATGGGATCGTCCGCCTTCTTAATCTATTCTACGAAATGAAAAACAAGCTATGAAGACCTGTTCATCGCCATGGGCCGTCAAGGTTCCTTCTTCGGCTAGGTATTCTCGAAGCAGTTGGATCTCATGGTGGGCAAGACATTAGAGAACAAATAGAAGGAAGTAAATACTGAGATACACAAGATTAAATAAGAAGAAAACAATACAAAAATAAAAGCAAACCTCGATTTGATTATTAAACAATGGTGGAAAAATAGAACTTAACACCGACTGTCACCATCAGTACAAGTAGATCCCTTCCTCCATGAATACATCATCTCCTCTCAGTTTTTACAAAAAGAAAATAGAAATTTACAGAGGAAAGAAAATCTAACCTAAAACCTAAAACCCTAGCTTTTGGCCCTTGGCTCGCCTCTGGACCACTCTGTACGTTGCACTGCAGGGGGTATTTATAGGTGCAGAAGGAAGTAGAGTTCCGGATGAAGTAGCCCACGAAATCTGGTATCCAGATGAGATCAAAGTGCCACGGATTTGCCGCGGATTTGCGGCATTTTTGTGGAATCTGGCCACGCGCTTTGGCGCGTGGCCTCACCTGGTCCGTCCATGTGGGCGCCTGCTTCTAGAAGTATGATCCTGGCTCTTCATATTGGGATATGGATATAACTTGGAAATCAAGTTATCTAGATTTTGTATTCTCCCAATCTCTTTTAAACGAATTTCCTTCTCATCTTTGGCTTTTATGCTCATCCTGCAAGAGTTTAGGGTTGGGTAGAATTCTATCCTTCCCTCATCTTCAATAATTGCAACTTTAGCCCTTGTATATTTGCACTTTGACAATCTGATATTTGCACTTTGACTCTTGGGCTTCAAATATGGGCTTGGATCTGGGCTTTTGGGCTCTTTAAGCTTTATTTATTATAAAAATAAGAATTCGAAGCCTGCACACAATAAATTACAAATTATTAATAAATGTGCAGAATTAAATGAATAAATATGAAAATGTGATGGTAAATATGATGATAAAAATGCACTTTTCACTACCAATCATAGTTATGTGTTCTAATAATCTTGTGATTTTTGTTTCAGATCATTAATCAAGTTATTAGTTGGTGAAAGCTTCCACACATCTTTCACATGTTGATTCAAGAGCCCGAGCGTCAAAGATCATATATAGCACTTGCTCGGTGGATCAAAGAGTTTTTGATCGAGTCGGCTTGGAGATTGCGCTCTACAAGAAGACTTCGGTACCATAGTTTAGTTTTGTGTTTAGATCCAAATTGTAAAGATTAGAATAGTATGATAATGCTCAAGTTCACAACACACACGTTTCATGTTTTGAATATTGGTTTTCGGTTTTTCGGTTCTAGGTTTAACCGATCTTGGTTTTCATGAATAGATAGATCAAAACAAGTTTACATGGTTTAATGTATATATGATTTGTTCTATATACATGCATGCTTTAATTTCCTAGACAAACTTAGTTTTGACTCACTTATTCATGTGTTTTATGTTTTGGTATTTTTGACAAAACATATTTTGGAATTAATGACAAAAACTATGATATATATATGTTTCATGTATATTGGATTTCTATCCATATGCATCATGCTTCAAAGTGTTTTAAATATCATGTTTCTGTATTTGGAAGAGTTTTGGACAAAACGTATTTTCTATTCAAAATCCAAGTTTTAGAAAATACAGTTTTTGGTTTTTGGTAAAAATGATAAGAGACAAAAATAGTTCATATTGATTGATATTTGCGCTAAACTTTTTACCACATGTTTATATCAATGCAAAATGATAAAACTATTTTTGGTGATTTTTAGAAAAGATAAAAGAATTTTTAAACATGTTTTTAGCCCAGTTTTCTGTTCCAGGCTTCACCAGTCGACTAGTCTTCTGACAAGTCGACTTGGCTGAAGTCGGTCGACCGGGTCGGTCGATGGCAGACTTGGGACGGTCGACCGTCCGGGTCGACCGGGTCAGAGAGCAGAGCTCTCTGTTTGTTTGGGTCGACCGGGGCGGTCGACCGGTAGCTGCCAACGGGCAAAATTTGACCATTGGACGGTCGACCGGCCGGTCGACCGGCAGGGTTATTTTGGCAAAATCTGCTGCCAACGGCTAGTTTCCAGATTTGCCTATAAATACCCCATTTGTGAGAGTTTTTCTCTAAGATTTTTTGTGCGAATTCTTCTATACTCTCTGGTGTTTTCACAGCAATCAAAAGAAGTTTTTGGATTCAAATTGAACAATCTATTTGGTGTTTTGCTAGGGTTTGGAAATTCAAGAAAAGGGTTTTTGGGAAAAAGAGTTTGATTCATCTTCTATATCTTGGTTTCAGTTTTTCCCAAGGATTTTTCTTTGTGATTTTGATTTCCATTCCATTGGTTTTCTCCACACTTGAGCTAAAATCTACTATCTCTTCTGTAGGATCTTTGTGTGGGAGAAAGAGATTGTTTGTGGTTGTTGTTTAGACCACCAAGTTAAAAACCCAATCTTTGTTTGGCTTTGTGCCTTGGGTTGTATCCCTCAAGTTGTAAGGTGATCCTTGTATTTGCTTTGTGCTAATCCCTCGGGTTGTGAGGTGATTGTTTTGTTGGATTGGAGCTTGCCTCAAGGAGGAGGTTGTGGTTGTAAAGAGAGGAGTTGGGTACTCCTTGTGAGAGTCCTAGGTGGACTAGCTAGTGGATTAGAAATCCTTCGTGTGTCGAAGGCGGGGATGTAAAGCTGGGTGCTCGAACCTCGAAACATATCTTGTTATTTGCGCTTGATCCATTGACTCTCTCTCTATCTCTCTCTTTCTTTGTGCCTTGCAAATATTCATATTGTGCATTCATAATTGCTTGGCTTGGTTGTGTGTGCATCAATTGTTGATTGCACTTGAGTGTATTGCATTAAGTTTTTAAATTCCGCATTGAGTTCATTAGATTAGCATAATCACCTATTCACCCCCCTCTAGGTGATTCAAAATCATCCATAGTTACAGAAGCTAAGATTGCAACCCTAATAAGGAGAATAGAGGCTCTAGAAATAAAAGAGCCAGCCAATGTCAACCAAATCAACCTACCCCCAATTCACAATACGAGCTGTTCATACTGTCGGCACCGAACCATGTCTTTGAAGAGTGTCCTATTTTTCATACTCAGCAAGTGCCACCGGAACACCTGAACGCAGCCTACTCACGACCGCCGCATAATCCTTACTCGCAAATATACAATCCTGATTGAAGAAATCACCCAAATTTCTCTTGGGCCTAGAATAATTCTCCCAGGCCAAACTTTCCCAATAATTTCACTATCCCACTCATCCAACATATTTCCCTAGTCAAGCTCCATCTTCCTCCTCCCAAAGTTCACCAATGGAAAAGAAATTCAGTAAATTGGAGGAGAGCATGGAAGCTTTATGAAGTCCCAAGCCGCCTTCATGCAAAATCAGGGACAAACACTGAGCAACCATTCATAGGCTATATCGAGATTGAAAATACAGATGAGTTAGTTAGCTAGCTCTTTAAGTGAAAGACCAAAGGGTACTTTACCTAGCCAGCCGCTAGTTAACCCTAAGAACTCCAATCAAGCGTATGAAACTTAGGATCCATCGATTAACCAGTGCAATGTTATTCACACACTTCGATCTGGAAAGAAGGTGGACAACTAGGTCTACCAACAGAAAAATCTCACTCATATTGATCGTGCTCATGCTTCAACATCTTCTAGTTCCTTCCAATCTGCTCCCAGAATGTCTGACGAGGACACAGCTGCTAAACAAGTTCATAAGCCTGTAGCACCATTACTAATAGGCTTATGAGCAATAATAAGAATATGCACATGGAGAAGATACTTGAGATGTTTAACTAGGTTAAACTGAATGTGCCTCTTCTTGACGCTATCCAACATGTCCCTGCCTATGCCAAATTTCTTAAGGATATGTGTATAAAGAAGAGAAAGATAAATGTGCCCAGAAAGTGTTTTTGGCATCCAATATAAGAGAAATTCTATTTGTTCCCATTCTGGTGAAATACAAAGATCCCAGATGTCCCATAATTTTCTACACCATAGGACAAACAGAAATTAGCAGAGCACTCCTTGACCTGGAGTAAGTATCAACTTGCTACCTCTCTTAGTATACCAGCAACTTAGGTTGGACGAGCTGAGTCCAACTCGAGTCACCATTCAGTTAGCTGACCGTGAAAATCCTGAAGAGGGAAATCACAGATGTCCTTATCCGGGTTGGAGATTTCATCTATCCTGTTGACTTCATTATGCTAGAGACCCAACCTGTGTCAAATTCATGGTCTCAAACTCCAGTCATCTTAGGGCGCCCATTCCTTGCTACAGCCAATGCCATAATCAACTGTAGGAACGGGTCCATGCGATTGACCTTTGAAGACATGACGAAGAGAGTCAATGTCTTCAATCTTGGAGACAACCCAGGGATATCAATGATCAAAATTTTGAGGTCAATTCCATGAAAATCTGACCAGTGAGCATGAGAAAAACATGGAGATAGAAACAGAGGCAGAGTTGGAGTCTGAAGATTTTAATCTAGACCAAATCATAGATTTAGCAGTGGACTAGGCATCAAGCCCAAGTGTACCTCATCACAGGATTGAAAGTCCAGATATTACCTCCAATGAAGCAACACCTTCTCTAGAGCTAAAAGCCTTACCTAAACAACTTAAGTACGCTTACCTGGGCAGAAGAGAAACCCTGCCAGTCATCATAGCATCCCATCTGACTGAGCAGCAAGAGGATTAGTGTCTATTCTGAAGAGACATAGGGAAGCCATTGGATAGACGATGAAGGATATCAAAGGGATAAGTCCAGCAATAGTTCAACTAGAATTTATTTAACTGATGAAGCGACTCCTAGAAGGGACCCACAACGCAGGCTTAACCCACTCATGTAAAAGGCAGTAAAAGCAGAATTTTTGAAACTATTAGATAATGGGATCATTTATCCCATTTCTGATAGCCAATGGGTTAGCCCTGTTCATGTGGTCCAGAAGAAAGCTAGCTTTACGGTGGTTGAAAATGAGCAAAAAGAGTTGGTACAAATAAGACTGCCTACCAAGGTTCGTGTTTGTATCGACTATAGAAAGTTGAATGCAGCCACCCGTAAAGACCGCTCCCTGATACCCTTCATCAACCAAATGCTTGAACGCTTGGCTGGACAAATGAACTATTGCTTCCTAGATGGGTACTCGGGGTATAATCAAATCCCTATTGCTGCAAAAGAGCAGGAAAAGACTACGTTCACCTATCCATTCTGAACCTTCGCTTATCGACGTATGCCCTTTGTATTATGCAATGCTCCTGCAATATTCCAACGGTTCATGCTCAGTTTGTTCTCAGACATGGTGGAATATTTTCTTGAGATGACTTCATCTACGAGATTCATTTGAACAATGTCTTCATCATCTTGAGTTGGTTCTGCAAAGATGTAAGGAAAAGGACCTAACTTTGAACTGGGAGAAATGTCATTTCATAGTGAGACAGGAAATTGTCTCAGGCCCTAAGATTTCTAGGAGAGGCATTGAACTGGACAAGGCAAAAATAGAAGTGATTGCTAAGCTTCCATCACCCAAAAGCATCAAGGATATTAGATTCTTTCTAGGGCATGCTAGGTTCTACCGACGATTCATTAAAGGTTTAAGCAAGATCGCTAGGCCTTAACCAACCTACTCGCAAAGAACGTGCCCTTTGATTTTAACAATGAATGTTTCAAGTCATGGGAGAAGCTTAAGTAAGAACTTATTTCTGCGCCTATTATTTCTACTCATGATTGGGTACAACCGTTTGAAATCATGTGCGATGCCTCTGATTTTGTTATTGGCGCTGTTCTAGGATTGCGCATCGACAATAGGCAGCACGTGATTTACTACTTGAGTAGGACCTTAAATGATACCTAACAGAATTATACAATGACCGAGAAAGAATTCTTGGCCGTTGTCTTTGCGTTAGAGAAGTTTCGGCCCTACTTGTTAGGATCAAAGACAGTGATTTTCACAGATCACTCAGCATTGAAATACCTCATGATCAAGAAGGAAGCAAAAGCTCGACTGATTCAGTGGATCCTTTTGCTTCAAGAATTTGACTTAGAAATTCAAGATAAACGAGGTATAGAAAATGTGGTTGCTAATCATCTATCACGAATTCCGAACGCACCTCTCATACAAGCTCCGATCAACGAGGATTTCCCAGACGAGCACATCCTGACCATTTTTAAGGAACCATGGTATGCGAACAGAGTCAATTACCTGACCACTGGACAAATATCTGCTGACTGGACAAAGCAAGAACAATGTCATTTCTTTGCCCAAGTATGGTACTTCTTATGGAAAGAGCTGTATCTTTTTAAGTATTATCCCGACCAGATTATTCGACAATGCATACCAGAGGAAGAACAGAAGAGTGTGCTTAGCTTTTGCCATGAACATGCATGCGGCGGACACTTTGGTCCCAACAAAACTGCAAAGAAAGTTCTACAAAGTGAGTTTTACTGGCCCACTTTGTTCAAACACTCGTTCCACTTTTGCAAGACATGTACAAATTCTCAGAAGATAGGGAAAATTTCAAGAAGAGACATGATGTCCCTGAACCCGATCCTTGAAGTTGAAATTTTTGATGTTTGGGTATCGACTTCATGGGTCCATTCCCTAATTCCTTCAACAACAAGTTCATTTTGGCTGCTATAGATTACGTCACTAAATGGGTAGAAGCTATGCCAAACTAAGACCAATGACAACAAAGTGGTTATCAAATTTCTCAAAGAAAACATCTTCTTCCAATTTGGCACCCCGAAAGCGAGAATTAGTGATAATGGATCGCATTTCTGCAATAGAGTTTTTGAAGCTCTGATGCGAAAATATTCCATCAATCACAAGTTATCCACTCCGTATCATCCCAAACAAATGGGCAGGTCGAAGTCACCAATCGACAGATCAAGCTTATTTTGGAAAAGACTGTCTGAGAAAATTGAAAGGATTGGTCAGTCAAACTCAACCATGCATTGTGGGCTTACTGCTTTTAAGACAGTCCTGGGATGTCTTCTTACAGAATCATATTTGAAAAAGCCTGTCATCTGCCTATTGAGTTAGAACACCGAGCTTTGTGGGCTATTAAGCAGCTGAATTTTGATCTGACTAAAGCTGGTACACTAAAGAAATTACAGATCTCAAAGTTGGAGGAAATACGGAATGAGGCATACGAAAATGCATGGATCACTAAAAGCAGAACTAAAATTTTTCATGACCAGACCATCAACCTGAAAAACTTTGCTCCAGGAGACAAGGTTCTGCTATACAATTCTAGGCTTCACATTTTCGCGGGAAAGCTAAAAACTCATTGGACCAGATCCTTCATTGTGCGCACTGTCTTTCCACACAGTGCTGTGAAAATTTTCGATCCAAAAAGTAATCAGGAATTCAAGGTGAACGGGCAAAGATTGAAGCCATTTTTGACTGCTGAGCCAGAGTCGCAAGCTGCAGCTGTCCTGCATCTTTGAAACCTGTGTATACTTGATTGTCTGCCATCACACACACAAAAGTAATATATATATATATATATATATATATATATATATATATATATATATATATATATATATATATATATATATATATATATATATATATATATATATATATAAACTAAAATTGTATATAAATAACAAGAGATTCATTTGTAAATACCTACAAAGAGGAGGAGGTCTTTCCTATAACCACACCCTTGGTAAACTTGTAAATACTTTTGTGACCTAGGGGTAAGATTGGAATTTTAAACTTTTTGTGTCTATTTATACATATCTACCCTCTTCTCTTCTCTAACCTAAACCTTTTCCAGATCTGGCAAAAGCACCCCAACGCCAGCCCCCTCCCCCAAAATTCTTCTCTTCCTCCACCAGAAGGTAGCGCCCGGCCTTCCCTAGCTGCGAAAAACGCGACAATCTAGTGGAGTTGGCCACGCCGCCAAATTTCTACTCGGCCTACGTCCTGCGGTCTCCTCAATTTCCCCTCCAGATCTGGGATTCTCTATCTGGATTGACCCAGGCATTTTTTATTGGTTTCGCCCCACGATTTCTGGGGGAGATTTGCAAATTCTTTACCCTATCTCTCAATTTATTAGATCTAGATTATGGCTCCCATCATATTTCCTGAGAAAGATTTTTCTAGCCTATCAAGTGATGTTCAGGGTTATGGGACTATTTTCTTAGATAGGATTCATGAGAGACAGTGGTATGGGTTGGTGTATGATAATTCTGATGGTGACAACTTTTACTGCCCGGACTTGTGAGGAGCTTTTATTTAGGGATAGATACTACTTCCATTAATCGACCCTTAATCAATTCATTGTCTACCTAGACCACGGGAACATGTTGCTCACCATTAAGGCTATAGAGGAGGTCACCCAGGTGCCTTCCCATCCTCAGCACATTGCCCCCTTCTTTATATGAGTATATCACTTTGATGGGTGTACGGTGCACCGAGCAAGATAGTGATCTCCGGGCAAACACCACGTTTATAAACATCCATTGTGTTGGCCGTTGGATCCAAAGAAACATCTTAGGCATAGACCACACAACCTCGTTTAACAGACCTGCCTTACAGATTATCCACAGTCTCATGACGGGGCAGCATACTGTCTGTCTAAACACCATCCTTCTGCAATAATTGTTGGCCAACTCTCAACGGACTAGGGAGCCAAGTATTCTCTGCCCATCTTAGTGACTCGCTTATACAGAAACTTTTTGCCCACTGAGACCTTTGCTAAGTATGACCGAGTCTTCATTTCCCGCGAGCGTATCACTAGTGCCTATAACAGTTGTCTGCATTCGCTCTGGACACCTATTGTCTAGGGCGAGGATGTACCAGCTGAGTCCTCCTCAGAGGACTAGATGGAAGAAGAGGATGACCTTGAGTGCTGGCGATAACCGCCCCCATCTAATTCCACTGCGTTCATGTCCTCCATTTGGAAGGGCATGAAAAAGATTTTCAAAGGACAGATTTCACTCAGGCGTCAAACGGATGAACAACATGCCTGCACGTATTGAAGAGATGCTTCGGCGTTCACACTCAGCCGGCCCCAGTACTACGACCGGTCCAAGTCAGCGGAGACAGTGATATCATTTATTCCCCCTATTTATTGCATTTGCATTTACACGGTATTCATTGAGGACAATGCATTAGATATGTGTGGGGGATGTTCAATTTTCTTTTCTTCTTTTCTTCCAAATAAATAAATAAATAAAAGAAAACAGAAAAATATAAAAAATATATAATAAAAAAATGAATGACCTCTAAAATGAAAAGATTTTTATACTCTTTATGAAAATACCAAAAGGTTGTGAGAATTAAGGGAACCATAGTAAGGAATCTTTATTTTAGCCTAAATAAAAAAAGAAATATTGGTTTGACTAAGAGTTGGGAGGGAAAAGGAAAATAACTCACATCTTTTATTTAGCTTTAATAGAATATGCATATATCACACACACGCGCTTGGGATTTTGAGACACAATTTTGACAAAAAAAATCAATAAGCTGGATAATTGTGCCTCAAGAAGCATGATTACTCACGCCAAAAAATAAATATATATATTAGAAATAAGTCTTTATTTCGTGACCTACGTTACTTGCATGTTTGACCTGAGGGTGTTTTCCCACCTGGTGCCTAAAGCCATCTGGTTTGGGAGTCATCATTTGATATGTGTTACATAAGTAAAGTAGAAAGCCAAAAAAAACCAAGAATAAACATGTAGATAAATATTAATAAAATTAAATAACATTCAGAGTTGAATTAAGAAATCTCAAGCACATCATACTACACTTGATGCATATCTATTAAAGCAAAATAACAGAATGAGTTAGAAGTATAAGATCCTTTATAAATTTAAGGAAAAACCATGATCTCTTCTTTTATGAAGGCTAAAATATAGGAGGACTTATGAGGGTTAGACCTAATTCTTATAATCATTCGGTCATTTTTACTTAAATAATTGAAAGTTCTTTTTCCTGAAAGAGGTTTGCTTAAAACTAACATTTCTCTTTATTTTGGATTTTGTGGGTGCAATCTGCTGAAAACTCTCAAGAGACAACGCTCCTCCTCTAAGGGAACCTAGAGGTTTAACGGCATGTTGCACATGCTCAGTGCAATCGCTTCACCTGCGAAAGTGTTTTTTTGTTGTTTGTTTAGCTCTCTTTTGTTTTGCTCAAGGACAAGCAAAAGATAAGTGAGGGGGGTGTGATTAGTATTGGTACTTGCATATTTTTCATCACATTTGCATACTTATTTTAATAAAAATCTATTTATTAATGGGTGTTTCTCCTTATTTCTAGGTCAATGGTTTGAAGAAAAAGAGAGGCCCAAACCTCCAACATATTTGAGGATTTTTAGAACCAAAAGAGAAGCCCAAACCTGCTAAACTAGGGAGCCAAAGTCAAAGGAGTGGAGGCTGCTACAGGGCACCCATACTGGCACCAGTCTGCATCCCCTGGCGCCAGTATGGCTGCGAAAACGCGACCTGAGCTGGGTTTCTGCGGCCATCCTGGCAACACTGAGTGGTGCCAGAGTCCATACCCTCCATTCAGTGCACCATACCCCCTCTAGCTATAAAAACCCCCTCGGACATTCAGAGAGGGGGATATCCAGATTTTGGAGCATTGTTGTTGGTTTGTTTCTAAGATTGTAGTTGTTTTCTTCTTCTTCTAACTTAGTTTAGCCATTAGAGTGAAAGAGAGAGAGAGAGTGTATACAAGTTGTATTTGAAGGTGGCAATCTAATACAAGTAATACTTCTCCTTCTTCTTTCCAATTACTTTGTGTTTTCAATTACTTTTTACTTTCATGTTTTAGTATAATACTTCTTCTCTTGCCTTCTTCCTCTTGTTGTTTGTCTTCCCTACTCATGTCTTGCTAATTTCCCCATTGCTAGCTACTAACCCCCTAATCTCTAACAACTTGATTGATACCCAAATGAGTCAATAGTGTCAAACACAAAGCTTTGTGCAAACAAGAGTTATGACATCTTAAGACGAGAGTTCTAACTCTAACTTACTTCAAGTATCCCCTTTCTTATATTTCATGTTTAACGGGTTATTGATGATATATGGATTGTAACCTTTACTTGTTTTTATAAGTTAGAGATATTCCTTTTAACTTTGTTGATACCATTAGTGCACTTATTTCTTCCCTTATTCTCGCCTTCTATTGGATCTTGATAAGGGAATGTTTAAATTTTTGTTGTTTAAAGCTAATTTAAAGGAAGAACTTTCACTCGATTTTCACATGAATAGTTCCTATGCATAAGGGTTATGCTTGCCTATGATTCATCGTGAGGCTTCATCTTCAAGATGTTAGAGATTAATGGGAGCAGTTAGTAAAAAGTTAGTCATGCGTTTTTACTATTAAGGACGTTCACTTTTACAAAACAACAATCCAATTCAAATAATTCTTTAAACAATACTTGTTTTCATTTTCGAATTCTTCATTTGAAACAAAGAACTTTCTCCTTTCTTGAACAAAGAAACCGCATCAAGCTTTCTTCGCTCTCCCTCCTTATGGATACGACCCGTATAGCCACTTTGCTACTACGGAAGAATCGCAAAAGCAGTAATATCGACACACACTCCTTTACTTATATTTGTGCATGTTTTTTGCCGATCACACATCTATTTGATGCATTACTATCAAAAAAGCATGGTAGGAAGGCCACCTTATGTTTTGTGGAAATGAATTGGCTACAATAATTTTGGTAACCATTTCTTCCTCCTTTTTAAATATGTTTTAATGTTTATATACTAGTGTAGTAACGTAGATTCTATCATTTGTTATTTTGTGCTTATAAAAGAGTTGATAAATTGTTATGCTATGCATGTTTTTTTGAAAACTTTTTAATAGATTTAGGTGCCTATTCTTTTTGGATTAATTTATATTTTTATATGCTTTAGTTCAAGCATATATTGATTTAAATGCCTATATCATGTTTATATACATATTCTATTAAAACTTGTGCTATACATGTACAATTTTTGAGATACATGCTTTACACGTGTTATTCCTTTTGTGTACTTAATTATTTGTTTGATTGTATATTGTATGTTCTTGTTTTGATGATTTATGCATAACTCTATGATATATCATTTTTATAAAAAAGAATTTTCATATGAGTTTTATTGTGAGCTTCATTGCATTATCTTCATGAATATGTCATTTACATTATTCTTGTACACTCACATTTCTTTTGTTTCTCATCATTTTATTTTCACGAGCTTTATAAATTTTGAGTGTCAATTTTTTGTGTAAACACGCATGTTTTATGAGATATATATGATTTAATTTCATATTTGAAGGACCTTTAACTAGTTTTTAAAAAATTACTTTAAACTAGTTATCTATTCTTCACCTGGCAGTGTTTTCAATCTATAACTATTTTTCAAATTCTATTTTTGAAAGTTTCTACCCTTAAAGGAGGTTGGTTGGGCGATCAAGCCTTGTGCGCCTTATTGAATATCTCTTTAATATGTGCATGATAAGGGTGGATAGTTATGAGTTATGTTGTTTATGTTGTTTCATTCTTTGAAAACTTATATTTTGTTTTCTTACATATGTATGCTTCAAATTTTACTTGATATTTTTATTTACATATATATATATATATATATATATATTATATATATATATATATATTATATATATATATATATATATATATATATATATATATATATATGATTTTAATTGTGCTTATTTTACATTCCCATACATATTTTAAAGCACAAACTGTTTATGCTAAGATTGACTTAATTTTAAATATTAATTGGTATCTCTACAGACTTATGCATTGATTTTAATTAATATTTTTTTGGTATCAAAATGTACTTCATATTTTACCGTCAATGGTATCAAAATCTACTATTGGTATCTTAATAATTTTGTTTATCTACAAATGATATCAACATTTATTTTGACAACTAATATTTAGGTTTAATTAGTATCAAAATTTATTTTATTGACTACAAGAAAATTCAAAATTTGTTTTAAAGTGGCATCAAATTTTCTTTCAAAATTTGTTGATATTTATTGCCTATATGTAAGGAGAGCTTAACATCTCCTCTATATGATTCATGTTGAGTGTATTTCTTATATAGTAGAGTTTGACCTCTCTTCCTTATGTGGTAATCGTATGTAGAGAGAGCTTAATATCTCCGTCTATACATTACATGTTATGCTTATGTGGGTTAGAATCTAGTCATCCCTTCTTCATATAATGCATGTATGCAGGGAAAGTTAACTTAACATTTCTCCTCTTCATGTATGTATATCGTATATACATTTTATTATTTGTTTGTCTTCACCCCTTTGTTGATGGATTGACAAATAGGGGGAGAAGAATTTAGAGTCTATATATGCACGCTTAAGATTTTTGTTATGCATATATGTATATTTGTTTTATGCGCTTACACTGAATATCCTTATTAATTTTGCTATGCATGAGTTAAAAGGTAGCTTATATAAAGCTTAACTTTAATCCATGCATATATAACTCCATAAGTTTTGACATCATCAAAAGGGGGAGATTGTTGGCCCAAAAGCCCATCACTCTAGTTTTGATGATGATTAACTCATGTAATGTAATACTAATGATCTTGTATCTATTTAGTTTCAGATATTTAATCAAGACCTTAGTCGGTGTTTAACTTCTACAAAAAATTTGAAGTCAAATTTTGAAGCTAGCACGTGTTGATTCAAGAGCTTGCACTTCAAAGATCGCATCAAGTACTCAAGAGAAGTCTAGCTCTTCGGATCAAAGTTTGGACCAAGCAAGATGGAGAAGAAGATTTTAAAGAGAAGATTTTCAAGACTTGAGTCTAGTTTTGTAAGTGTTAAGATTTTATTTTTAGATAAAATAAAAAAATAGATTAGTTGTGGATAGCTCAAACTCATTTACACACAAAAAAATATTTCAAAAACATTTCTTGTTTTTGAAAAATGCATGTTTTGATTTTGAGCTTCAAAGAATAAATCTTTATGTTTCATGAATAGATTTCATCAAAACAAGTTTACATAGTTCGTATGTATTTTGAATTTCACCCATACACATTGATGGTTCATAATGTTTGAAAAAACTTATTTAATGTTTCTTTATCATGTGTTTAAATTTTGTATTTTGTCAAAACTTTATTTTGAGCTTATTCTCAAAAACATAGATATTTCATCTTATATGTGTATTGAATCATATCCATACACACTATGCTTCAAATGAGTTTTAACATCTTATTTTTATATTTAGAAAAGTTTTGAAAAAATCAGTTTCTCATTTAAAAGTTTAATTTTGAAAAATACCAGTTTTGTTTAATGCTTAATTTCTATATCGCAAAAATAGTTCAATATGTTTGTAATATGTGTTGATTTTTTATCACACATATTTGAATTTCAAAGTATTGATATGAGCTTATTTTTGTGAATTTTTATGTATTTTAAATAATATTTTAGGAATTTAAAAGTCCAGGTTTCAAATCCTTAAAACCCTGACCTGGGCTTCTGGCGGTCGACCGACCGGTCGACCGAACTAGAGGCTGGTCGACCGAGCGGTCGATCGATGTGCACAGAGTATGTACAAAGCCCTGGCTTGAGGGCCGATCGACCGGGCGGTCGACTGGTGACCCCAACGGTCTGAAAAATGACCGTTGGCCGGTCGACCAGCAGGTCGACTGACAGGCCATCTGCCCCCCCCCCCAAATGGCTAGTTTTTACAACCTAGATATTCGGGTATTTTGATCCAGTTTAGGTAAGATTTTAAGAAAAGTTTTGGAGCTAGTTTTTTCTACCTTTAACAGAGTTTTCTCTGCAAGTTTTAGAACTTAACTTCCATATAAAATGAGTATTTTACAAGAGTGATTCTCTTGTATTTTTCAAAAACAATTTCTTGAGCAAATCTATCTTGTTTTCTTACACAAACTTGAGCTTTTCATTGCTATATTTATTCTTTAAGGATCATTTGTTGTGAGAGTGTTTTCGATAATCAAATTGTGGAGATCACCAAGTTTTCATCTTCGTATTTGAGGAGGCGAACTTGCGGGTTCGTATTGTGAAGAGTTCATGAGGAGCTCATTGTAGAGGTGCGGCCTCGGCAAGCTAGTATGTTTGCGTGTGTTATTCTTGCAGGAACAAGTAAGGAACTTGTGGGTCCAAGAGTTCTTGAGGGAGCTAGTTGTAGGTGTTGCAGCACCGAGTGATCTTACGGGATCATTTTAGTAGAAATCCTTCAATGTGTTGAAGGAGGGACGTAGAGCAAGTGTACTCAAACCTCGAAATAATTCTCCAGTATTTGCGATTACTTATCTCTCCCTCTTTCACTTGTGTCTTTATATCTTACATGTTCTTATTGTGCTCATCTTTATATGCTTGATATAACTTGTGCTTAATTGAATATATGTTTGAGTTTGTTTGCTCACATTTATATTCAACTAAGAGAGTCATAGTGGCACCTCAACTCTTAATTTAGAGGAATCTTAAGAAGATAGTTCAGAACCCTTCACCGAAAATTCAGCTACTCTCTTGTATTATATGTTGTGTGTTAGCCTAATAGTTTTTAGTTTGTATATTTAGTGTTAATTCCGCATTAGATTTGCATTAGATTGCTTGTTACCTATTCACCCCCCTCTAGGTGATTTACACACATTTCTATAAAAACACGAGTTTCGTGCTTCATCAATAATGTAACGCGAAGATCGCGTTCTGTGCTAAGCGTGATGGCCGTGTTACTATTCAACACATAGACCTCAGGGTCACGTTTCAATACAAACAACGAGTCTGAGTAACTTCATGTTTCAACTCAAACGCGAGCCTGTGAGCTCCGCGTTTCAAACCTGATGCAAGCCTGTGAGCCCCACGTCAGAACGAAGTCCACGTTTTCTGCTGTAACTAATAGCTACCAACTGGATCAATTAGCACACATGTTTAATGGGGAATGAATCTCTTAAGGGGGCAGTTACACCCCAAATATCCCTATAAATAGCTTTGAATGGCCAAAGGGAAAGGGTTCAACATTTTTGAATTTTGCTTTTGGGTTTGATTAAAAATTCTTGGCTTTTTTTTTAAAAACTTCAAGACTTCGGCCTAAGAAGAGAGAAGAGAAAATTCTAACATTTGCTGAGTTCAAGTAGAATTTTACTCTATTGGAGATTATTAGCTACATATTAAGTTTCACACTTTATCAGTGTGTTTCAAATGAGAGCAAGAAGAAAAATCTAAAAATCAAGCTTCCGGTTTGGCTGATCAATGGAGAACAAGATTCACTTCCACTGCTACATAAAGAATCCGACATTAAACAATGAGGAGATCCACTCAAAACCCTCTCTTCTTCTATATTGTAATTTTTTCATCTAATCAAAGAAATATTACTTCAAATTTTTTTGGTCCAACAGTCTCCTCTCATCAAACCCCTCAAATCATGCCATGACTCTTTTTTCTTGTTCACACTCAAAAAAATTGTGGAGCTAATTGAAGAATGGGTTATGGTTGATTACATAAACAGATTAAATAATAAATTTAACCTTTTCATAATATTTTATAATATTAAGTTCCAACACAAAATTAGTTGGTCTCAGTGGGCCTATAAATTTTTTACCCATTTTACTTTGAATTGTGGATTTGATAGGGATCCATTTAGCACCAAGCTTGATCAATCTATATTTACGAATATCAGATTTTTCTTTTAATGTTTGGTATGTTAAAAAAAACACTTAAAGATATAAACACTTAGTGTATTTCTTTTGTAAAGTCTAAGAACCCATAGGTGACAGTGAAGATAATAATGATGGCGACAAATGATAGCAGTACAGTAATAGTAATAACAATAATGATGATAATGGTAAGATAGTAGAACAATAATGACAATGGTGATGATAATAACAGTGACATGATAGTAACATAAATAATGGTTACCCTAATAAAGATAGTGATATATCTCTAGTGTGCATTTTTGGTGCCAACGTTAGGCCTACCATAAGCTCCAATCTTGGTTTCATGATTTAAGGTGTAGACAATTATTGTGAACTTTCAAAAATGCATAAAACTATCATGGGATTTTTCAAGAAATTTCTATCCGTTAACAAGACATCAAGTTAGTGGTCGTGTGTATATCACATGGCCATTTTATGATCATTATACCCGTATTTTGAAATAAAAAAATAAATTTTTTAGAAACAAGTAAGTGTGTCAAATGAATGAACTGTTCACAAATAGTTTGAGTTCAGCTCAATATTTTGCTCGTGTCTAGCTCACTTGACTGGTAAAATGAACTGAACTCGAGCTCAAAATCGAGATCGAATTTATTGTTAGGTGCAGGAATTGTTTGGCACTAATTAATGTCACTATTCTAATTGGCAAGATCGGTGAATATTAGGTGGAAGGTTTTTCGTTCAGTAGAATGTTCCTTAATTACATAACCACCTTTCAATTAACTTCCTTGGTTAGACACCAATTAGACTAGTATTAGACAGTCTCAATATACTGTAATATTTATGAGCATAAATATTTCAGTATAACCCTAGTATAAAGAACATTAGTTCACTTATATAGCAATTAGAGTAAGGTACGCACATAGTGAATCTCTTTAAGACAATTACGTTCCCCTCTACGATGCTAACAGGTTAGTGGACGCTGGTCTCCTAAGATACAACACTCCTTCACTGTATTTGTATAGCACTACCAAATCACCGTACGGTCGACCCGTAGTTAATCAGTACCTTCATAGAATTTCAATACAGCAAGACGAAGATAAATTTCAGGGAGAATATTTGCCTTAACTTTGGAGGATTATCCACTATAGAGAAAGGAGGGAGAGAAGAATTAATGTCTTAGAAAAATATAGATTCAGACAACAATTCTTTTAAGAATTTTTTGAATTTTCTAAGCTTTCTTTCAGAACGAATCTTTTTCTTACTTCGGAATAATCTTCTTTAGAACTCTGATCTTCAGTCTGACTCTTTTTTGGGACTGATCTTTAGTGTAAAAGAAGAGAGGAGAAAAAATTTATGTGTCTTTAGAATCACGAAACGGAGCGCTATTTATAGCACTCATGGGAGTTCGTTGGAGGGCAAATCTATCATTTGGAGTCTGAACGGTTGCAACGGTTCTGTCTGAACTGTTGTAACTGTTCGTTCCAGATAGAAACCGCTACAATAGTTTCTTCTAACCATTGTAGCCCAGCGGGCGGGAAGTGGAACAAGTCGAGACCCGCTTGTACACCAAACCCGTGTGGCCTGGTTCAAAAAGAACCAGGCCAGTTGGATCATGGACCCGGACCCGAGCCCCGGCCCAGGCGCCGGCGCCGGGCAGTGGCGACGCGCGTGTGAGCATGCTTTCCCCAATCACATGTGAAAACTCTAAATACCCAATGGGCACGCCCTTTGTTCCCATTTTTCTCTATTTATACACTTCAATTATCCATCCCATATCCAATGTGGGACTAAATGCTTTTAGCTACCTTTAGTCCCTTTTAACTTTTGAATTAGGCAAACTTTAGACTTGAATATCTCATTCATATTAAAATGGAATTAAACATGTAAATATACCACGTTCATCCCCAATGGAAGAAGCACACACTTCAACCATTATCTGGTTGATTCTATCAATGGATCGTACCTTAATTCAGCTCAAAGATTAATGATTTAATTCTTTATTTTCCCAACAATCCCCCGTAATGAATGAAGATTTAAGGAATTGACACACAAAGAGACTGACTCTATAGTGAAAGGTACTCTAGAAAAGAACTACATCCGGATAGGTGAACTAGATCTTGAACCTTCCATAGCGAAAACTTTATCAGACTTACTGATTAATCTATAAACTAAGTCTTGAACTGTCCCATTATTATAAGCCAAGTCAACAAGCTTCACACAGTAACTTTTCAAAATCAACTTTGGTTCTCGGTTATATCCATTTTAGCCCTGGACATTCTTAGTTTCAGAGAGTATCTTTAGGGAATAACAGCCCCATAAAGATTCCCAAAGAACCGACCTAGCTCTATACTCACATAGGAGATCATCCTATAAAGAGTAGTCTACTCTACCCCACTTGTTATAATAACAAGATATAGGCATCATTAAAAGAGTTAAGCTTATCCTTAATCCACTTATAGGAAGCACTTGGGTGCACTATAGGAATGGGTTGGAGTCAAGCTCATAAGTACTTACTCGCAGAGTCAATCTTAACTAGTTTTTTCTCTTGAACTCAGTCCGTGGGATCTCCAGTCGCTAAGTGAAGTTTCTATTAAGCTGACTCGGTAAGGTTAGACGTTTAGACCTAGTTTATACGCTCTCCACTTAAATTTTTCGTAAACGGATCAGTTAAATTATCTTTTGACGATACAAAATCAATAGAGATAATTTCATTTGAGAGCAATTTCTTAACAGTATTATGTCTATGCGAATATGTCTAGACTTACTATTATATATAAAATTTTGTGCCCTAGATATCGCTGCTTGATTATAGTAGTGAATGCATATGGCGGGCACTGGCTTTGGCCATAATAACATATCTTTCAATAATTATCGAAGTCATTCTGCTTCTTCTCCAACCTTATCTAAAGTTATAAATTCTGATTCCATTGTAGATCGGGCAATACACATTTGTTTGAAAGATTTTCAAGATATTGTTGCTTCTCCAAGAGTAAATACGTATCCGCTAGTTAATTTTGATTCTTTAGAATCTGCAATCCAATTAGCATCGATGTATCCTTCAAGTACAGGTGGGTATTATGTTGTCCCAAAGGCCCTTCACTCTAGTTTCACTCTAGTTTTGATGATGATTAACTCATGTAGTTATAGTTTACTAATAATCTTGTGTTTAAATAGTTTCGTTGATTGACCAAGATATTAGTAGGCGTTTAGCTTCAATAAAGGAGCTTTGGAGCTAACACGTGTAGATTCAAGAGCTCGCACGTCAAGATCATATCTAGCACTCGGTTGGAGTCAAGCTCATTGAATCGTGTTTGGATCGAGTCGGCTTGGAGACAAGAAGACTTCAGTTTGTGTTTAGTTTAGATGTGTAGAGGTAGATAGTATTGATATGCTCAAGTTCACACACATACAAGTTTAAAGTTTATTAGTTTTTGTTTTTGGTTTAACCTGTTTTGGATTTCATGTCAAAAACATCGATATATATATCTTATATGTATATTGGATTCTATCCATATATAATATGCTTCAAAGTTGTTTCAATAGCATGTTTTTGTATCCGTATGAGTTTTGGAGAAAACGGTTTTCCATTTCAAAAATTCAAGTTTTGGAAAATATAATATTTGTTTAAAGGCCAAATTTCAATATCACAAAAATGGTTCAAATTGTTTATAATACGTGTTAAATTTTGGTCACACATATTTGTTATCCAAAGATCTTAAAAGAACTTATTTTTGTGGAATTTATATGTATTTTATGGGATTTTTAGAAGGTAAAAAGACTAAGTTTTAATCCCTATAAATTGTTTGATTTGGCCTTCTACCGGTCGACCGATCGGTCGACCAAGACAGAAGTCGGTCGACCGGTTCGGTCAACCGATATGCACAATCGTGCACGGCCAAATGTCTTGAGGGCCGGTCGACCAGGCCGGTCGACCGTCCAGAAAACTTTGCTCTCTGAATTTGTCCCCGGTCGATCGGGCGGTCAACTGGCCAGAGAGCTCTGCTCTCTGGATCTAGCCTCGGTCGACCGGGAAGTCAATCGATGACACAACGATCAAAAATCTGACCATTGACCGGTCGATCGGGAGGTCGACCGACAGTAGAATTTTCTGCTGTCTTTGGCCCAACGGCTAGTTTTTGGAATGGGTTATAAACACCCATCCCTTTGGGTTGTTTTGAATAAGAAATTTAAGAGAAAATTTTCCTGTCTTCTTAAGTATTTTAGCAACAAGTTTTCAAGAGTTTTTGGGCTAAAAGATTTATCTTTTATTTGTTTTAAAGGGTTGGAAAAATCAAGAAAAAGCAAAGTCTTTGACAATTATTTTTTATCTTCATTTACATTTTATCCTAGAAGTTTTCCCAAGTATTTTCTTTGTAATTTTGATTTTCAAAATCTTTATTTTGTCATACTTGAGCTATCATATCCTATCTATAGGATCTTGTTTTGTGAGAAAAATTGGTTTGTGGTCTTTGAGATTGTCAAGAATTGTAACCCTCTTTGTGTTTGTTGTTATCCCTCTTGTGTAGAGGTGATTGTGGAGGTTATGTTAGTATCTCGCAAGTGTAGAGGTGATTGTGCTTGGAGTATTGGCTCTGTGCCTATCCCTCTAGTGAGAGGTGATCTTTGTTTAGCTTAGTGCCTTATCCCTCAAGTGAGAGGTGATTATTATTGTGCCTTGCCTCTTTGTAGAGGTTGTGTTTGTTGGAGAGAGGAGTTATGTACTCCAAATTTGTATTACCCAAATCCTCAGTGAAAGTTCCCTGTGTGAGAAGTCCTATGTGGACGCATTAGTGGAAATCCTTCTGTGTGAAGGCGGGGACGTAGAGCAGTGGCTCGAACCTCGAAACATATCTTGGTATTTGCATTTGATGTACTATCTCTAAACTCTCTCTTTATATCTTGCATTATTTCATATTGTTCATATCATACATATATACTTGGTATTGATTGTGTGCCTTACTAGTATTGAACCAAGAGAGCTTCATATAGCACCTCAACTCTTATTTAGAGGAATCAAGAGGGGTTAGTCTAGAGCCCTTCACTCCGAATTCGGCTACACTCTTTGATTACACTTAGTGTGTTGCAATTTAGTTTTTAATTTCGCATCATTTGTCATTAGATTAGCCTTATACCTATTCACCCCCCTCTAGGTGTATTTTCAATTGGTATCAGAGCCTACACTCCTGATATTAGTTTAACCACCTAGGAATGAGGTCTTAGCTAGCTAATCTATATTTACATTTGCACATATATAGTTTATACACTCATGGATTTCATGACCCCTCCTATGTCTGATGTTTCTAACATCGATGTATGGAAGATTAGGATGAGTGTTTATTTGAAAGCTCTAGGATTGTATGTGTACCTTGCTACTACCAAGAAATCTTATCTTGATAATAACAAGCATATAAAGGCCAATGCACAAGCCTGAGGCACTTAGGCAAACATTAAGCAAAAAATATTCGTATATGATTTCTCATTGTGATTCCGCTTTTACAGTGTGGAACACTTTGACCTCTCAAAAGTTACAAACGATAAACCTTGTAGAGAAGGATTTAGTGGAAAAGAATCTGAACAAGCTTGCTTCATGGTCCAAGGAAATGACTCTCTTGAGGTAAACTCGGATACTCAACTAGATGATAGTGCTAGTTCTTCTAGTGATGACTATATGGATGTCGATGCATTAAATGAAGAACTATCTATTGTATGTGAAAACTTGCTTGAGAAATATAAAGTTTTGAAAAAGAAAAGTATTGAAATAAAAGAAGAAAATAAGGATTTGTTTCAAAACTTAATATGGCTTTGCAAGAGAGGGATGAGATTTATAATGAAAGTGACTCGTAAAAATCCCAACTTGACTTGCCTTAAATGAAAATAAAATTTTGAAAATAAAAATGATTGTGACATTGTTTTGAAGAAAAATAAAGTTTTATCTTCAAAACTTGATTTTGTTTTAAAAGAAAATGATTCCTTGAAAAATAAAATTGCTTTAGTTTCAAAGGAATTGGATTTGGTTTCAAAGAAAAATACTTTTTTGAAAAATGATTTAGATTCACAAGTTTGTCATGTTCCTATTGCTTCTTCTTCTATTGATAAACATGTTGGTTGCTCCACTTCTTCTCCTTTTGAAAATGACATATGTGCTTTGAAGAAGAGTGTTGATTGTTTGGGCTCCACTTTGAGTCATTGTGCCATGAACCATACACGATTGGAATCATGTTTCGCAAGAAACAATTTCACATATTCTTGCACAAATACCATGGCATACACATGTTTCTCACGTTTATACACATGACACTATGTATGCTAATGTGTACACTTGTACACATTGTGGACGTAAGGGCCACATTACGAAATTTTGTTATGATAAATTAAATGATTCAAATTTTGTAAACAAGTTTGTTTGGGCTAGAAAAGGTGCTAACCCCCATGGACCCAATAAGATATAGGTACCAAAAATCACTCCTATTTATTTGATGTAGGTGTGGGCTCTCACTTGACAAGAGGGTATTTGTGCCTTGATGGTAGATGCTTATGTGCTTGATGGACACTACATTGGATGCATCACCTTTAAGAGAAGTTTGGTGGGAGGACCACCATGTTTTAGAAATATAGAGATTAGCTCTAATAGTTTTGGTAACTATCTCTAACTCCCATTTAGTTTACATGCTTTAATTATTAATTTTTAGCATGTTTTGATCATTTTAGCTAAATGCAATGCTAATTAGACTAGTAATATACATATATAGTATTTGAGATACACCCATGTTTATATGGAGTTTTATTTTTTTGTTCTCACTATTTTTAGCTATTTTGTATATCCTAGTCTAGGACGTACATTTATATATGATCATATTGGTTTATGTTTATATTTTTATGTTTCATGGTTTTGATTACTTATTTAGATGTAGTTTTCATTAAAACTTATGTATATACTTGTACAACTAATGAGCCACATTTAATTTTTATATTTGTGCTTAATTGCTCATTTGTACTCATTGGATGTACTAGTATAGCCTAGTTTTTAATGATTCTTACATTTTAACTTGTATTCCCTATCTTTTGTATATGTTTTCTTGATAATATGTTTAGCTTCATGTATATGTTAATTTTGCCTAAAACCATTAATATACATGCATACCTTTGAGTCACTTGTTTTTCATGCAATATTAAATTATGGACTCATTTGTATTTAGGGATGTGTATGTATACGTTTAGTTTTAGACATAACATACATATGTCTTGAAGTTAGTATTATTTTTTATGAAAATTAAATTTTTATGTTTTTCATGTTTATTAAGGAATTTCATTGAGCTTTCATTGCCTATTTCTATGATTATACCTATTAAATGATTGTTACACTCTTTATTTGATATTTACTCATGACTTTATTTTCATGAGCTTTATATGTGCTTCATAGACTTTGAGTGTCAATTATTTTGTGATTTTCATGTTTTCATGAATATATTCTTATTTTATTTCTTACTTGAAGGATTTTGTATTAGTTTACAAGATTATCATAAAACTAGTTCGTATTCTTCAATTGGTAGTACTTTTCAAACATGTTAAAATTATTTTCAAACTCATATTTTTTTGAAAACCCATATCAACTAAGGGTGGTTGGATGGGCGACCATGCCTTGTATGTTCAAAATTGAAAATCTTTATAAACATGTGCATGAATAGAGTGGTAGGTATGAGTTATACACTTGATTCTCATTATATTTTCAATTGATATCACAATTGATATTTTTGTATTTGTATATTCATATGTGTTTTCCTATATATGTATGCTTCAAACTTCAAATAGTATCAATTTCGATTGGTATTTACATTTTCATACATATATACATGATTTGATTGTGTTTACAATATCTTACATCTTAAATCACAAATTATGTTTATGCTAAGTTTGATTTACTCATTAATGTTAATTATTTTTCAATTGGTATCTTATATAAGCTTATGCATTATTTTTATTAGTATTTCATAAAGGGGGAGAAAAATTCGTGTTTTATCTTTCAATCAGTTTTATTTTCAATTGGTATCTAACTCTCATTCTTTATGATGAAAATATTTTATTTTGGTATATACTAACATTTTCAATATTGGTATCATTAATATTAAATTGGTATTATTCTCTATTTGGTATCTCTATTGTAAAATGATTTTAGAGTTTATCCAAAAAGTTAGTTTGTTTTTTCAATTGGTATCATGTTTCATTTTAAATTGGTATCTATATTGAAATGAGTTGTATTTACCTACAAATTTGATTTTTACTTTCAATTGGTATCAAGATTTATAATATATATATATATATTTTAATAGGTATCAAAAACGTACAATATTTCATTTTCTATTTGGTATCAAAAGTTTACAAGATTTTTCAATTGGCATCTTTTGGTACCTTAAAATTTTGTTTATTTTCAATCGGTATCATAAATGGGTATCATAATATTTCGATATATAACTTTATCATAAATTGGTATATTTTCAATTGGTATATTCAATATTGTTTGATTTGTTTTCGCCCCTTTGTTGATGATTTGACAAAAAGGGGAGAAGAATTTTGAGAGTTTATATATACATGTTTATTTTCTTTTTAATGCATATATGTTTTGTTTATGCAAAAAGGGGAGAAGTATTTGGAGAGTTTATTTATGTTTATTTCCTTATTTATGCATAGATGTGTTATTTGGTTTATGCATTCATTGAATATCTTTATTGTTTATTGTTATACAAGAGTTAAGGGGGAGCTTCTATTAAGCTTAACTTTAATCCATGCATATATAACTCCATGAGTTTTGTCATCATCAAAAAGGGGGAGATTGTTGGCCCAAAGGCCCTTCACTCTAGATTCACTCTAGTTTTAATGATGATTAACTCATGTAGTTATAGTCTATTAATAATCTTGTGTTTAAATAGTTTCAGTGATTGACCAAGATATTAGTAGGTGTTTAGTTTCAACAAAGGAGTTTTGGAGCTAACACGTGTAGATTCGAGAGCTCGCGGGTCAAGATTGTATCTAGCACTCGGTTGGAGTCAAGCTCATTGGATCGTGTTTGGATCGAGTCGGCTTGGAGACAAGAAGACTTTAGTTTATGTTTAGTTTAGAGTTTAGATCTTGTGTAAAGGTAGATAGTATTGATATGCTCAAGTTCACACACACATAAGTTTAAAGTTTATTAGTTTTAGTTTTTGGTTTAACCTATTTTGGATTTCATATCAAAATATAGATATATATCTTATTGTATATTGGATTCTATCCATGTACAATATGCTTTAAAGTTGTTTCAATATCATGTTTTTGTATCCATATGAGTTTTCGAGAAAGCGGTTTTCCATTTCAAAAATCCAAGTTTTAGAAAATACGATATTTGTTTAAAGGCCAAATTTTAATATCACAAAAATGGTTCAAATTATTTATAATATGTGTTGAATTTTGGTCACACATATTTGTTATTGAAAGAACTTAAAAGAACTTATTTTATGAAATTTATGTGTATTTTATGAGATTTTTTAGAAGGTAAAAAGACCAAGTTTTAATCCCTACAAATTGTTTGACCTGGCCTTCTGCCGGTGGACCGGTCCGGTCGACCGATGTGCACAAGCGTGCATGGCCAAATGGCTTGAGGGCCGGTCGACCGGTTAGTCGACCGTCCAGAGAGCTTTGCTCTCTGGATCTGGCCCCGGTCGACCGGGCGGTCGATCAACAGCAGAATGGTTCTGCTGTCTTTGGCCCAACTTGGAATGGGTTATAAACACCCATCTCTTTGAGTTGTTTTGAACAAGAATTTTAAGAGCAAAATTTTTCATCTTCTTAAGTGTTTTAGCAACAAGTTTTCTAGTGTTTTTGAGCTAAAATATTTATCTTTTATTTGTTTTAAAGGGTTGAAAAAATCAAGAAAAAGAGAAGTCTTTGGGAATTATTTTTTATCTTAATTTACATTTTATCTTAGAAGTTTTTTCAAGTATTTTCTTTGTAATTTGATTTCCAAACTCTTTGTTTTCTCACACTTGAGCTATCATCTCTATCCTATCTATAGGATCTTGTTTTGTGAGAAAAATTGGTTTGTGGTCTTTGAGATCACTAAGAATTGTAACCTTCTTTGTGTTTGCTGTTATCCCTCTTGTGAAGCGGTGATTGTGGTGGTTATATTAGTATCCTCTAAGTGTAGAGGTGATTGTGCTTAGAGTGTTGGCTTTGTGCCTATCCCTCTAGTAAGAGGTGATCTTTGTTTGGCTTAGTGCCTTATCCCTTTAGTGAGAGGTGATTATTGTTGTATCTTGCCTCTTGTGTAGAGGTTGTGTTTATTGGAGAGAGGAGTTGTGTACTCCAAGTTTGGATTACCCAAATCCTTAGTAGAGGTTCCCTGTGTGGGAAGTCCTGTGTGGACGCATTAGTGAAAATCCTTCTGTGTGAAGACGGGGACGTAGAGCAGTAGCTCGAACCTCGAAACATATCTTGGTGTTTGCATTTGATCCGCTATCTCTAAACTCTCTCTCTTTTATACCTTGCATTATTTTATATTGTTCATATCATACATATATGTTTGGTATTGATTGTGTGCCTCATTAGTGTTGAAGAAGAGAGCTTCATATAGCACCTCAACTCTTATTTAGAGGAATCAAGAGGAATTAGTCCAGAGCCCTTCACTAGGAATTTGGCTACACTCTTTGGTTACACTTAGTGTGTTACAATTTAGTTTTTAATTCTGTATCATTTGTCATTAGATTAGCCTTACACCTATTCACCCCTCCTCTAGGTGTATTTTCATATTGTCCATATCTCAAGGCATATTTCTTGGTATGTGATACGTAACCTCATACTCATATTAAAGCAGTCCAATGATCATCACTACGGTTACTCGTGTATCTGCTTAATTTGCTTATAACATAAGCAATATTGGGTCTAATGCAATTCATTAAATACATTAGACTTTCAATAATCTGAGAATATTCTAACTGTTGTACTCCAGTTCCTGTATTCTTGTGAAGGTGGATGTGTAGAAGAAAAGAATTTGTATTTTTTATCCCATGCTACTTGAATCTTTCTATCATCTTTTTCACATAGTGAGATTTAGATAGACTAATTTCATCCGGTGTTTTTATGATTTAAATTCTTAAAATTACATTAGCAACTCTCAGATTCTTCATATCAAAATTGTTGGATAATATTCTTTTAGTAGACTTAATAACTTCAATATTCGTCCCAAGTATCAGCATGTCATCTATATATAGACAAACAATGATACATGCATCTCCAACTGTTTTAGTATATACACACTTATCGCATTAATTGATAGTGAATCCATCTTTAATCATGACCCTATTAAATTTTTCATGCCATTATTTTGGAGCCTGCTTTAGACCATATAAGAATTTAACTAATTTACATACTTTTTTTTCTTGGTCCTTGGCTATAAATTCTTCATGTTGGTCCATATATATTTCTTCATTTAATTCACCATTAAGAATGCAATCTTGACATTTATTTGATGAATATCTAAGTTGTGCAATACTGCAATTGCAATTAACATCTGAATGAAAGTTATTCTTGTTACTGGTGAATAAGTATCGAAGTGGTCAAGTCCTTCCTTTATCAATAACCCTTGCTACTAATCTAGCCTTGTACTTATCGATTGATCCATCGGGTTTTAATTTTCATTGAAAAATCTACTTACTCCCAATTGGTTTACTACGAGGAGGCAAGTTGGCCAATTCCCAAGTATGACTGCTTAGGATGAATTTTATTTTGCTATATTAGCTTCTTTTCATATTTGTACTTCTGGGGTTGACATAGCCTCTTTAAATGTATGAGACTCGCTTTCAATATCATATACAATGAAATCTGGACCAAAAGATTTTGAGATTCTTTATCTCTGACTTCTTCTTGGTTCAACTTTCATATTATCAATTGGTTCCTTGGGGCTTTCGTCCCTAAATGCTATCTCGTATTTTTTTTTCAGAAGTCTTATCTTCTTCCTGTTTATATGGAAAGATGTCTTCAAAGAACATAACATCTCTCGATTCGATAATCATTTTATATGAATATCTGATATTTTTTATTTATGTACCAGACATTTATAACCACTGCTATTCAAGACATAGCCTATGAATATGCAATCCATTATTTTTGCTCCCCACTTAATCTTTTTAGGCAGTGGTGCTAGTACCTTTGCAAGCCACCTCACATTTGAGGTAATAATAAAAAGGTACCCTTTTATGCCATAACTCAAATGGTATAAAACCAAGTTTCTTGTGGTACTCTGTTTAAAATATAATTTATAGTTAACAGAGCTCCCCCCAAGTTCTGTGGAGCTCCAGAACTACGGGCATGGAATTGATCATCTCCTTTAAAGTTCTGTTTTCTGTCCAGTAATCCCATTTTGCTAAGGAGTATATGGTGCTGTAGTTTGACGAATTATACCAAAATTAGCACATAACTTACTAAATTAATTTGATTCATATTCTCCGATTCGATAAAATTTTAGAATATTTATATTCTTGTTGAGTTGATTCTAACCTTCAGCTTTTTATATTAGAAACATATTCATTGCCTCATCCTTACTGTTTAAAAGATACACATAACAGTATCTTGTATAGTCATTAATAAAAGTAATAAAATACTTTTTTTCGCCTCTTATTGGTGCAAATTTCAAGTCACACAAGTCGCTATGAATTAACCCTGAAGATTCTGTATTTCAATTAATTGAGTGAAATGAATTTTTTGCGAACTTGGCTTCAATACAAGTCTCATACTTGCGAATTTCTTTCAAGTTGAGTTTAAGAATATATCCTAGGTTAGATAAGTTTTATAGGAACTTGTAATTTACATGCCCTAATCTAGCATGCCATAAAATAGGAGACTCAAGCAAATAAATAGAAGATTTTTCTTTATTATGAGCTTTGGGTACAAATATACAGACTATTTGTCCAATACAGCAACATTGGCCTTAAATAGGCCATCAACATGATAATCCTTACCCACAAACATCCACCCTTAGTAAGTACAAATTTTTCTGATTCGAAAACCATTCTAAAATCTTTCTTACTAAGGATTGATTCAAAGATCAAGTTTTTGCGGATATCTGGAACATATAGTACATCGTTCAAAGTGAGCTCCTTCTTAAATGTCCACTTCAGGATGACCTTTTTTTCCTCAACTTTAGAGATGGCTGAGTTGCCCATGAAAAATTGCTCATCATTCTCTAGTGTTTGATAATCAGAGAATAATAATTTCTCAGAGCAGATGTGCTGAATAGCCCCAGTGTCTGCCCACCAATCCTTGTTATTGGTTATCAGATTCACTTTTGATACCACAGCTAATAGGCTTGGTGATGCATGGTCGGTCAGGTTTGCCTGTGGATGGGCCTTCTGATTCTTTTAAGATAACGGCGACATTCGTTTGCCTTGTGTCCCTCTTTGTTGCAGATATATCAAGTTCCTTTGAAGCGCTTGTTCTTACTTTCTTGGTTCTTGTCTTCGTATCCTTAGGCATTCTTCTTTCGCTTTAAGCCTTTGGAAGTAGATGCTTTTCCCTTTGAGTCTTCGATCACATTGGCTTTGGATTCATAGGAGTTCTTGTTGCTCCTTTTCTTAGACTTACGATTGTCCTCTTCAATTCGAAGACTCACAATGAGATCCTCCAACTTCATCTCCTTACGCTTGTGCCTTTAGGTATGTCTTGAAATCTCTCCACACAAGTGGGAGTTTTTCTACAATAGTAACAACCTGAAAAGTTTCAAGTAGAATCATATCTTCAGCCTCTATCTCGTGCAAGATAAGTTAAAATTCTTGCGCTTAACAGATCACAGTCTTGTTGTTCACCATTTTATACTTAAAAATCGTCCCACGACGAACTTCTTGTTACTGGTACCTTCAGTTTTATACTTCTTATCAAGACTTGCCCATAACTTCTTTGCTGTTGTGATTGGAGTATAGATATTGTAAAGAGAGTCATCCAGTCCATTTAGGATATCGTTTCGGCAAAAGAAGTCACCTTGCGTTCATGTATCAACTGCAAGGACTGAGTCCCGATCAGTTCCAAGTTCTGGTGGATCCTCTTGAAGGAATTTGATCAAATGCAGAATGGTCAAGTAAAAGAGCATCTTCTTTTACCACCTCTTGAATTCAGTTCCATCAAATTTTCCTGGCTTCTCTGGCTTCGGGTTAGGAAGTGGAGCATGCACCAACGTCTGAATTTGCATGTTTGGTGCCTTACTAGTACTGTCTTGATTAGTCTCGGACATCTTCTGTAATTCAAACAGAACAGAAGTAAATAACTTCAATAACCATAATTGTCTTAAGATTATTAGGTGCAGAAATTATCTTACACTAATCAATGTCCCTGATCTAATTAGCCAGGTCGGTGAATATCGGGTGGAAGGTTTTTCATTCAGTAGAACATTCCTTAATTACAGAACCACCATTCAGTTACCTTCTTTGGTTAAACACAATTAGACTAGTATTAGTCAGTCTTAATATACTGTAATATTTATGAGCATAAATATTTCAGTATAACCCCTGTATAAAGAACGTTAGTTCACTTATATAACAATTGGAGTGAGGTACGCATGTAGGAATCTCCTTAAGACAATTACGTCCCCCGCTATGTTGCTAACGAGTTACTGGATGCTGGTCTTCCAAGATACAACACTTCTATACGATATTTGGATTGCACTACCTATTGGCCCAGAGGCCCTTCACTCTAGTTTTGATGATGATTAACTCATGTAGTTATAGTTTACTAATAATCTTCTGATATTAGTTTCAGATATTTGATCGAGATATTAGTAGGTGTTTGGCTTCAACAAAGGAGTTTTGAAGCTAACATATGTTGATTCAAGAGCTCGAGCATCAAGATCGCATCTAGTACTCGGTTGGAGTCAAGCTCGGTGGATCGCATTTGATCTTGTCTACTTGGAGAAGGAGTTCTACAAGAACACCTCAGTTTGTGTTTTAGTATGTTTAGATCTTGTGTAAAGATAGATAGTGTTGATATGCTCAAGTTCACATACACACAAGTTTAAAGTTTATTGGTTTTGTTTTTCAGTTTAACCCGAATTTGGATTTCATGTCAAAAATGTAGATATAATATCTTTTATCTATATTGGATTCTATCCAAATACAATATGCTTCAAAGTTGTTTCAATATCATATTTTTATATTTAGACAAGTTTTGGGAAAACGGTTTTCCATTTCAAAATCCAAGTTTTGAAAAATACGAATTTTTGCTTAAAGCCTAATTTTAATATCACAAAAATGGTTCAAATAGTTTGTAATATGTGTCGAATTTTAGTCACACATATTTGTATTTCAAAGATCTTATAAGAACTTATTTTTGTGAAATTTATGTGATTTTATGAGATTTAATTGAAGATAAAAAGAAAAAATTTTCAATCCTCGAATCCCTTGCCAGACTGTACTGGCGGTCGACCGGACGGTCGATCGGACTAGGAGTCGGTCGACCGTGATGGTCGACGATGTTCACGAGGACATGCACATGGCCAGCCACTTCGGCCGGTCGACCGCACGGTTGACTGACTGAAACACCCCACTCTCGGGTGGTGGCCGGTCGACCGTTGGCTTTGGCCCGGTTGACCGGGCGGTCGACCGGAGGCACAACGGTCATAAAAATGACCGTTGGTCGATCGACCGGAAGGGTAATTCTGCCCTTTTCAGACTGCCAACGAGCAGATTTTTGAGAGGGTATAAATACCTATCTTTTGATCTGGTTTCTTCATAGTTTTAGAGAGCAAAATTTTCTATCTTTCTAAGTGTTTAACAGCAAGTTTTTAAAAGAGTTTTGGGCTTAAAGATTTTATCTTCTTTGTTGTTAAAGGGTTGGAAAAATCAAAGAAAAATAGAGACTTTAGGAATTGGTTTTTAATCTTCATTTCTATAGCTATCTAAAAGTTTTCCCAAGAGTTTTTCTTTCTAAACTCTTTATTTTCTCACACTTGAGCTATCTATCTATCATATCTATTAGGATCTTATTTTGTGAGAAAAATTGGTTTGTGGTCTTTGTGAACACAAAGGTTGTTTGTGGTCTTTGAGATCACCAAGATTGCAACCCTATCTTTGCTTTGGGTTTGTGCCTTTCCCTCTAAGTGTAGAGGAGGTTGTGCAATTGGGTTTGTTGCTATCCGTCAAAGTGTAAAGGTGATTGTGGAGATTGTGTGGTATCCCTCTAAGTGTAAAGTTGATCATTGTTATTTGGCTTGTGCCTTATCCCTCTAGTGAGAGTGATCGTGTTTGGCTAAGTGCCCATCCCTCTAAGTGGTAGAGGTGATAGCTGTTATGCCTTGCCTCTTGTGAAGAGGTTGTATTTGTTGGAGAGGGCAGTGCTGTACTCCTAGTTTGTATTACTCAAATTCTCAGTGGAGGTTCCCTGTGTGGAAGTCCTATTGGACGATATAGTGAAAATCTTTCTGTGTGAAGGCGGTGACATAAAGTAGTACTCGAACCTCGAAACATATCTCAGTGTTTGCGATTGATCCACTATCTCTAAACTCTCTCTTTCTTTTTACCTCTCTCTTTCTTTTTTTTTACCTTGCATTGATTCATATTGCTCATATCATATTTGCTTGGTATTGTTTGTGTGCCTCACTTGTGTTGAACCAAGAGAGCTTCATATAGCACCTCAACTCTTATTTAGAGGAATTTAGAGGAGATAGTTCAGAACCTTTACTGGGAATTTGGCTACACTCATTGGTTACACTAAATGTGTTGCATTTAGTGCATTATTTGTCATTAGATTAGCCATACACCTATTCTCCATCCTCTAGGTGTACTTTCAATTGGTATCAGAGCCTACGCTCCTGATATTAGGTTTAACCACCTAGGAGTGAGATCTTGGTTAGCTAATCTAGTTTTGCATTTGCACACTTATTTGTTTACATACACTCATGGATTACCTTGCCCTCCCATGTTTGATGTTTCTAACATCGATATGTGAAAGTTTAAGATGAGTATGTATCTCAAGACCCTAGGATGCATGTTTATCTTGCCGCTACCAAAAAAATCTTATCTTAATAATAGCAAGCACATAGAAGCCAATGCACAAGCCCTCAAGGCACTTAGGAGCACTCTAAGTAAAGATTATCTTTCTATGATTTCTCATTGTGATTCCGTCTTTGCAATGTGGAACACCTTGACCTCTCCAAAGCATTAAACGCCAAACGTAATGGAGAAGGAATCTAGTGAGGATGAATCTGAACAATATTGCTACATGGTCCAAGGGAATGACTCCCTTGAGGTAAATTCGAAAACTCAACTAGATGATAGTGCTAGTTTTTCCAGTGATGATAATGTTGATGCCGATGCATTAAATGAAGAACTATCTCTTGTTTGTGAAAACCTATTACAAAAATACCAACTCTTGAAAAATAAAACTTTTAAATAAAAGAGAAAATAAGGATTTGTTTTCAAAACTTAACATGGCTTTGAAAGAAAGGGATAAGATTTCAAATGAAAGGGACTCATTGAAATTCTAACTTGATCTTGTCTTAAATGAAAACAAAATCTTAAAAAATAAAAATAATTATGATGATGTTTTGAAGAAAAATGAAGTTCTATCTTCAAAACTTGATTTTGTCTTAAAAGAGAATGAATCTTTGAAAAATAAAATTATTTCTATTCCAAAAGAATTGGATTTGATTTCTAATGAAAATAAAACTTTGAAAAATGATTTAGATTCACATGTTTGTCATGCTTCATCATCTAGTGTACCTATAGCATGCTTCACCTCTTCTACTATTATTGAAAATGATATAAATATATTAAAGAAGAGTGTTGATTGTTTGGGCTCCACTTTGAGCCAATGTGCCATGAAAATTACACGATTGGAATCCATGTTTCGCAAGAAACATGCTCCTCACATGCATGCACACCATACTGTTGGCCCAAAGGTTACACTCTCCATTTGTTTAAGTTTTGATGATAACAAAACACATAAAAGCTATATGATACTAATAAGTTGTTTAGAATAAGTTTCAAGTTAGTACTATTCATGATGGTCCTTCTAAGCTATTGCAAGGAATTATGATGTTTAAAGGAAAATGGCGAAAGAGGATGATTTCATAGAAGAGAAGGCTCTAGCTTGGCGTAACGCGGCTCAGAGACTTCATTTCTCTGTTTTTATATATTTTTTTTAGTGTGTTAAAGAATAGAGAATAGGTTTGAAGCTCAAAAATCCCACACACAAGATTTTGTGCACATGATTTTTCTAAAAATTTCTCCTATATACAAAATAGTTTTAAACATATTTTATTACTTACAAACTCTATTTTGTATAGTATACCTAGTCTTGACCTAAACTACTTTGAAAAGTTTCAAGATCTTCAAAAGTATTTCAAATAATCTGTTTTTGGCCTACTACGGTCGACCGGCTCTGTTTCAGGCCAGAACGGTCGACCGACCGGTCGACCGGACTTCTGACCATTTGGGTGCGTGCATGTGTGCACGTCTCCCGGTCGACCGGGCGGTCGACCAGACCCCATTTCGGTCGATCGACCTTCGGTCGACTGAAAGTTCCCTAGTCTCTGTTTGTTTCAGTCGACCGGGCGGTCGACGTGGGCTGGCAACGGCTAAATTTTTTGAAAACCCGATCGACCGGCCGGTCGACCGAGACCTTGATTTTAGCCTAACGGCTACTTTATTTAACACGTTTTAAAAACGTGTGTTTTTTCTCTCTAACGAGTTTAGGGCTGGTTTTGGGTCAAATATTTCCTAATTACTTATTATATTAGTTTAGTCTTTAATCCCTATCTTTATCCTATAAATAGGGATGATTAGGTTGAGGTGATCACAACAATCTTTTGCAAAAAGTATTCAAGTTTAAGGCTTTCAAAAGAAGTTTTAGTTCTCTATTTTTGTGCTCAAAATTCTCTCTCTTTACTAAAGTTTTTGGTTCAAAACTCTCTTCAATTTCATTTTTTTTTTCACTAATAAACTTGAGCTTCAATCCTACATATTATTCTCTAGGGTTTTTGTAAGGGAAAAGGTTTTCAAAAGAGGGTTTGTGGTCTTTTGATCACCAAGATATTCTTATACTTGTGGCTCCACTACCTCTGAACCAGAGGAGTGTGATTGAGGAGTTGGGTACTCCGGAGTGGTTGTAATTCTTTATGAAAATTATAGTGGATGGAAAATCCTTCTGGGTGAAGGCGGGACGTAGAGCTGGGTGCTCGAACCTCGAAACAAATCTCAGTGTTTGCGATTGGTTTACTTGCTTCATTTACTTACTTTATATTCATTGCTATATTTACTTGCTTCATATTCATTGCTATTTTGTCGATCAATACTCACACAACAAGATTGCATTGCACACCTCAAACTCTTATCTAGAGGAATCACGAGGAAGGAGTTCAGAGCCCTTCACGGGTATTCAGCTTCTAGTCTTGTTTAGGTGATTATGCATCATAACATTTTAATTTGTGCATTGATTAGCATTATCACCTATTCACCCCCTCTAGGTGATTTCAATTGGTATCGGAGCTAGGACTCTAGTTTTGGCTTCACATCCTTAGAGAGATCCTAAAATTTGCTAATCACTATTTGCATATTTTTCATTCATACACTAGTAAAGATGGCCGATAACATAAGACCCCTCCCAAATTTGATGGACTCAACTTTCCCATATGGAAAGTTAGGATGACTATTTTTCTATAATCTCTAGGTAGTCTAATTGCTAAGTCCTTAACCAAGCCATATAGTAGACCCGAAAGTGAGGAGGACACTTGGTCCGAACTTACCTTCAAGGAATATGAGGCTAATTCAAGGGCTCAAAATGCCCTTCTCTCAGCTTTAAATGAGGATGATCTAACACGGGTTATCCATTGCAAATTCGCCTTTGAGATTTGTCAAAACTTATTGGTCACTCATGAGGGAACATCACAATTCAAGAGAGCCAAAATAGATCTCTTGCGTTCCCAATATGAAAGTTTTAAAATGCTAGAAGATGAATCTATTGATAATGTGATTACTAAGTTTACTAAGATTACTAATGCTTTTTCTTCTCTAGGTGATGAAATAAGCAACGACCAAAAGGTGCGCAAAGTGATTTGTGCTCTTCCTTCGTCATGGGAAATCAAAGCTATCACCTTGAAGGAGTTGAATGACAAGGAGGAGATGGAGCTCATAAGTCTTATTGGAAACCTTAAGACTCATGAGATGGAGAAGAAGGCTAGAGAAGATGCGGTACCTCAAAAGAAAAAGTCAATAGCTTTCAAGTCTTCCTCTTCCAACTACGATGATGAAGAAGATGATGAAGAGCTATCTCTCTTTGTAAGAAATGTAAAGAAAATATATCGCAAGAACAAGCTCAACTATAGAAGACGATGGGAAGGGAAGGAGGAGAAAAGGATCATATGCTACAACTGTCGGAAACCCGGACATATAATGGCCGATTATCCCAATTTTAAAAAAAGATGATCTCCTCCTTAAAGCAAAAGAGGCCGATTGAAAAGAAGGTATACAAAGCCACTTGGGATTCGGAAGTGAATCCGAAGATGAAGTCGACACGACAAATATGTGTTTCATGGCAAACACACCCAAGGTAACAACTCAACCTCTTGATGATGAAAATGAAATAAGTAGAGAAATGTTAGAACATGCTTTTGTTGAACTCTCTGATAGTTTTGATGATAAAAAGGTAGAGTGTTCAAATTAAAAGAGAAATTGAGATGCTTAAAAATCAACTTGCAATTTCTTCAAAAGAAAAAGATGAACTTTCTTCTAATCTTATTTCAACAAAAGTGAGTTTGATGCTTATAAAGTTGCTTATAAAGCTAAATTTTCAAAAATTGATGAAATGAATTATCCTTGTTAAAAACTAAAAAATGAATGATTTTGAAAATATTTTAAAAGAATGTGCTTTTAATACTACTAAATTAGAAGAAATGTTTTAAAAGAAGCATATGCACACTCCACATGCTAAAAATGATAAAACAACACATGCTAAAAATTCTCATGATCATCATGCCAACACATCACATGTCACTCATGTTAAAACTACTCATGCTCACAATTCACATGTTCGTAAGCTACATGTTCATTATGCATTTAAATATGAAAGAATTTATAGATGCACTTATTGTGCCGAAATAGCCATTTAGCTAATTTTGCTATGATAATATAAATAGGACAAATAATTCTGTGTGGGTTCGAGACACTAACTCTTTAGGAACAAGAAAATATGGGTACTAAAATCAAGTCTTAAATTATTTGATGTAGGTACACACCAAGGCTC